>JACCGJ010018704.1:0-11672 GCA_013407085.1 Atriophallophorus winterbourni | reverse complement strand
ATCTACTAAGTCCCTTTTAATGTTCACAGTTGTGATTTGTCTTGGTGTAGTGAATCCCGATTTCTAGTAAGCCGATTAAATGATGATTCATTTTCTTCATTTTGCACAGGTCAAACCGCGCCTTAAGGTCTTGTTGCTTCCGATCCTCAAATCTTGAATCATCCGGTTCTTGTATGTTCGTACATATTACAATTAAGTTGTATGTAAGCTATACACTACTTTGTACATTGTACTATTAATTATATTATTATTGTAATCTATATTTTGTTATGAGTTAGTGACAGTATGTAAATCTACACACATTACTTCATGTGAATTTATCGTGTGCGTTATTTATATCTCTTTATCCTTTTCACGCTGAGGCAAATGTCTTCATTGGCTCTTGTTCACTATGGTGGCAAATTGTTGGCAGTAACCAAGCAATAAGGAACTAGTTTTGAAAACGTATGACTCTTCCATTGTTCATTTGTCTGTTTTGCATAAACGGTAGAAGTATCAATCACCGGACTATACAAATTCCGCTATCTTTTGTTTTATCGAATGCGATTACGGAATGATTCAACGAACCCCTTCAAGTTCCACGCCGACTTTCACCGGATGGCAATCCTCAGGAAGCTTTCGATTGTTTTGTGTATTTTGGATCTTGTGAAGATGAACTGGCAACGCTTCATTAGCAAGCATATATCGAGTCTGTAATTGATAAACGTTTTGCACTTTATATGTGCAATCTTCTTTTGATAGAGCTAGATATTTTATAATCCAAATTGATTATGAGACCTTTTGTTATTCCATTTGGTACGAAACAACAAGATACCAAACCGCCACTTAACGACGAGAGCTAATGTCACGAATAAGTAAACATGATTTAGTCGGTGGAGTTTTTGTTCTTGCTAGAGAGCCCAACAATTACATAGTTGCTCACACTTGCGGATGCCTCTAAAATACACGGGAAGAAATTGTCTTTCTGTGATTATTCAATTGCTCAATAAATGGCGTTACAGGAGAGTAACGTAGCCCCGTGTATGGGATGGGGATGTGAGCCAGCAAAACATAGGTTTGTATTTACTTTTCCTAAGTATTGTGGGTTCGTGCCAAAACTGAGCGCATGAACTGCGGATCAATGATAATAACATGAGAAATATACTGGGGGTGAGTCAGGTTTCTCGGTCATGCACAGTATCAATCTTCAAGATTTAGACGGGTTTCATGACGTTTCCACAAGTTCGACGCATTCCATCTGGCTGACCTCCATCTGCTCGTGATTCGGAACCTGAGCTCACCCGAAGCGTTGTCATGAGATTAATCTGAAATCAGAATTATGCTATTTGTGTGTATTGCAGATGGATTTTCGGGATGTAACATTGTACCGGGGTTAAATGTCGTGCAAATCTTGCAAGAACTTTTGCTTATCATTGTGAATTATTCCAAATCAAATATATAAAATGTTGTAATTTCGAGTTCCTAAAATATCCCAACCATTTCCTGTTTCTATCAGTTTTAGCTCATTATGGGTGTCAAGGGTTTATCCACATACCTCCAACAGGATCCGAGCAATTTCTCGTTATTCAATTTGCACAACACCAGAGTGGTGATCGATGCGTGGGATTTCATCAATTTCCTTTATCGAAAATCTGGATTAACCGTACTTTTTGGTGGCGAGTACATGGATTTTAGCATTTGCGTTCGTGACTTCCTGAAACGATTTCGCAAGTGTCGCATCTCACCAATATTTCTCTTCGACGGGTGCCAATTAAAAGAGGTTAGTTCATCACAAATTTCGTTGCCTTTTCTTTCGTATTCGCACAATACACGGATTGAGCGACACCTATTCGTACTCGCGAGTATTGCGTGTAAGTTATATCGCAGGAAACGCGCTTTGCAATACGTGAAATCTTCATATTCCATTCACTTTTTTCTACGTTCTATTGTTCAGATCCCTATTTTCTCCTAGATCACAAATTAAATATAACCCAATCACTAATGACACATTAGGTAGTGATCAATTATACTCAGCCAAACAACACTACCGCCACGATTTACCGCGAAGTTTAACTGTTACGATTTTCTCATCATTACCTGTACCCTTTTCGTTTCAATAGGGTAATAAACTCGGAAATCTACGCAGAAAGAACAGACAACGCATTAATTCCCTGAATAGCTTTCTCGATAAAGTGCGCCTGCCTATACCGTTGGATTTTGAACCTTATCGACCGCTTCCTGATATTCGCCCTGCTTTGACCTACGAAACAGTCATGCAAATATTGATCGAACAAAAAGTGCCGCATTTGACTTGTGAAGGAGAAGCACACAGATCGACGGCTGAGTTGGCGATGTTCCTGGATTGTCCCGTGTTAAGTAACGATTCCGATTTCTTTCTGTTTCGATCGGTTGATTCCGAAACAAATCTTCAGTTCATATTGTTGGATACTCTTGATGATAAGATAAGGTATCGACAAAGTTTATGTGATTATTGTAAGGAACAAACACATAAAAAATGTTTTTTCATGACCGGAAGGCTGTTTTCAGCAAGGGATTATTCTTTCAATGCGTTCAACCCTTCGCTGCTTCCACTTATCGCAGTCATGATTGGTAACGATGTGACATCACCGATCACGAATGACAGTCCAACCGGAAATCACTGCGGTCCTAAAGATATTCGCAGTGTTTTTGAGTGGTTGGATAAATTTAGTTGGGATACATTTGAATCTGTTAAGGAGTTGCTGCAGTTATATCGCAATGAGCCACTGGAAACTGTTGTTAATGAGATCATTGGTTGCGTGGAAACCTATCTTGTTAACCCCAATGCTTCTGGCTACGAGTTGTGTAATATACTGAAAATAGTGCCGAGTGAATTCCGGGTGAGTGACAAGCATGCTCCTCGCTTACCACACGATTCTATGACAATGTTACAATGTAACGAAATGGACGCAATTGACAACGCTGCAAAGAAAATATGCAATATATTGTCTGGTGAAGTAGCCCTAACAACGAAGAGAAATGAGTTATTCTACCGATGGTCTCCTCTTCTGCTGGATGAATTTCGTCGAGGGAATATCAGAGCATATTTACTGAATGCGATTTACGTTCGTGGCGGCACAATGTTGCGCGTTTTGTTCGAACAAATAGAGCGACAAAAATCCGTTTTCAACAGGTCGTTATCCGTGCGTGCTGTATTCTACAGCATGTTGATTCAAATGGAACTTCGACTAGGGAACGCAAAAAAATTATGTGGTTTATATAATGGTAGGCCTGTAGAGAATCGGCGTGAAGGATTGGAGGTTGGTACCTTCGATATCAACTTGCCTGAAGTCAAAATGAACTTCATTTCCGGTCAGAATAATCTGCTCAATTTTCTTCGTGACTCGCTCAAATTAGAAATCGCATGTGTTGAAAAATATCCAAATCATATGCGGCCGATTCTGATCGTGTTGATTCTCTGGGTACGAAATACGTCATGTAGAGAGAGATCTTCGATACATAGCGATTCATTATTTCTGGCTTTTCTCTCTTGTTTTCTTGTAACATTTGAACACGTGAATGGTTTTCTCGATCATACAGATCAGTTGGAATCTATCCAATATGAATTAGGCCAGCGTTACACAAGTATCGGTGATCAAGCTGAAAACTTCTGTTCGACAAATAATTTATCATATTTCTCCATTTGGGTTGTGCATGAGCTAAACGAGCTTCAAATCCTGTACTCGGAATTAGCTTCACTTGTTCGACTGTATGAGACGCTGTCCTTTTGCTCATCAGAAGTACTCATGTTTCTACCGGTTTGGTTATTGTTTCCTAGCGGTCGATTTTTGTATTGGATGTCGCAATCAATTGAAAGCCGTCTACAATCAGAACGATTCAATTCGATCGGCAGCTATTGGCTACCTCTCATGATGGGCGTACAATCAAAACCTCAGGTTCGCGAACGATTACTAAAACAACTAAAAAATATTATTGATGATATAAACTAAATGCTATTGGCTCGGTGAATTCTTAGCAATTTCTGTTTCACTACGGATGGCTTCCGAACTAAATTTCGCATTTGTCATAATATTTTTTATAATAAAATACGATTGGATTTATACAAGTATTCTCTACTTTTTAATCTGAATACGTTCAGTGTCGCCATGACCAATGTATTCATAGAATTTACTCAATGCACGATGTGTGTTTAAATAAAAAAATAATTTTGAAAACTAAGAAGCTGATTTATTAAATTATTTAGGTGAGGACATCGTGCACAGTGTCATTGCGAATCTGGCTAAGAGCTGCCACTGCTTACCGCTGTAGAGCATAAATCGCACCGTCAGCATGTGCCATTTTCGACCAGATGTTGGGGTAAGGAATTCCATAGAAATAGAGCGAAAAATGGGCGCCGGCAATCAAACACGGGAACTTATGACGCAATGGGAGAAGGTATGCCCGCGTATCACTTTCCCATCACACACATCAAGCAGGTGTTTTAGTGGATGTCCTTCTGTAGAAACAATTAATTAAGTCAGAATAATATCGCGTCGTATCCTCATTTTGGTAAATTCACTCATACCCAGAGGTCGCTATCTTCCGGTGTACGGAACATTGCTAAGGCCAACCACTAACTCTGTTGCTCTGTGATAGATTTTATCAAAGAGATCAACATCTTTTCGCAGCCACGTAACCCGGACCAATTCCACATACTCCGTCGTAGGACAAATATAGACGTGCATTATCCTCGGTAACTCTACCAGTGAGGATCTTCCAAATATTCTTTGAAATATACCTAACAATCTGTTGACTTGTCGATATATATTCTACCACTGCACTGTGCTCTTCAGGTTTCAACTAACCGTTTTCCAACGAGCTTGATGTCAAGTTTTCAGTTCGCAATCGATATATCCAGGGAACATTCTTGCCAAGTTCTAGCATCTTTATTTTCTGTATGAAGAATGCCATATTAATAATGGCCGTCCAATTTACCACGTTACCCAAATCCATTTACTGTTTAATACAATCATCTGAAAAAGTGATTTGCCCGCAAATTTTCCTATCATCCGCGAACAGGACCATTTTGATGACGATATGAGGCGTGGTAAATCGTTTATTCATAACAAAAAGAGGAGGGGGCCTAACACGGACTCCGCTGGTGTTTTAAACATTTGAGAAAGCACTCTGTTCACTTTAGCTTGGGCGTGGATATCTCAAGATTTATGGTTGAAAAATCAATTAACTTTACAATACCCATAGTGTGGAACTATGGGTACAAATGTATATATATGTATAAATAAAATCAAAATCAATGGAACGATGATATCTTATTAATAGTTTGGGGCAAAATTCGGATTAGCTCTCACATAATTGTCAAGTTTTGATTTGAATATAGATAAACTGTTTGAGCTTAACAAATCAGGAGGTAGGGAATTCAAAACAAAGCACACACGTACCTATTAAAAATATCTGCGGCAGTTCCTTTTCGTATATGGTACTTCCAAGTTGCAACCATGACCACGGCTGTTGCTGGAAGTTCGTAGGAGGAGTAATATGTCCAGGGGCTGGGAAACAGTATTAAGTATTTTGCATGCGTTCACCTCGCATTCTTCTTTGTGTAAGTGTCCTCAGCTCCAGTCGTCTGAGTCGCCCGGCGAAGGGCGTATTTTCGCGTCCAATGACCAGCTTAAAAGCCCTCTGATATATGCGATCCAGAAGTAAGATGTCTTTTTGGAGCCATGGTGTCAAGGCTTGTGCGGCATAGTCTAGAACCGAGTGTATATATGTATTCATCACGAGTGGAAAACACCCCGGGTTAAAACGTCCAAATATCCGCCGTAAAATGCCAAGCAGCTGAGACGCGCTTTGGTAAACGGTTTCGCATTGTAGACCATTTTTCAAACTACCGCAAATCCAGACATCCAGGTCCTTTTCTTCTTCGGTATACTCCAGGTTTTTATCGCCGAGCTTGTATTGACAGGAAAGGCCAAGGTCACGTCCGATCTGAATCATCCTCGACTTTTGCATATTCAATGACATTTTATTTTAGGATGACCAGTGGAACAAAGAATTCAAATCATTTTGCAGCAAAATTCAACCGTCAGCATTTCTGATTCGCCTCCATACTGTTATATCGTCAGCAAAAAAACCATCTTACTATCATTTGGTATTGGTATATCGTTCAAATAGACTAGAAACAGTATTGGTCCAAGCACTGAGACTTGTGGAACACCGCAAGTGACATCGATGTTCTTCGATAATAGGCCGTCCACACGAACTCCGATGTGTCTGTTGCTGAGATAATTTCTGATCAATTCATATAGTCTTCCAACAATACCATGTTTCTTTAGCTTGTTCAAGTGTAAATTATGATCAACTCTGTCGAACGTCCTAGAAATGTCCAGGTATCACACATGAATAAGTTTCCCGCATCTACAATCCTCGTCCAATCGTCTAAGCTTGTCAGCAAATTTGTTAGAGAAGAGCGATTTCTACGAAATCCATTTTAAGCAACTGCCAAAAGTTGGTTCGTTTCCAGATGTCGCACGATTTCTGCTGTTATTATCCGCTCAAAACGTTTGATACCGAAGACAGCAATGTCACCGGCCTGTAATTTCTAACATCAGAACAGCAACCACCTTTGTAAATGGTTATTATTTGTCCAATTTTCCACTCTATTGTCACTACGCCAGCTTGGAGCAAATTAATAAACATGCAAGATAGAGGTTCACATAGCTGCGCATGACAGGTTTTGAATAGCTGTGGTGTTATCTCATCTGGTCCTCGAGAATTTTTTACGTATATTTTTCGTAAGTGCTGCGCTACCACCATCGAAGTAATCAATATTTCACTCAAGGTCGGTCGGTCAAGTCGAACGATTGGTTCCTGATCAGGCTCCATGAATTTCGGCGCCAAAACGCCGGTATAAAAGTCTCCTAACAGGTCAGCGGTCTGATTTATGGATTCTGTGAAGCCGGACGAAGTTTTTAGGGCAAAGACTCCTGGTTTAATATTCGTATTTTCGTTCACTAGTCTATACAAGATCTTCGGATTCTGGTGAATCTGAGAAATCAATTGCGATTGGAACGGTTGATTATCATCTCGAATTAAGCTGATAACTTTGTTTCGCAGTCGTGTAAATTGTACGCAAGAATCAGCTGTGTTGGTAGCCTTGTGAAACTCCCACACTACTGCCACTTGTTTCATCCGCTTTTTAGTCCTGTTTCGTAGTAAAAACTTATTTCGTTGAGACGTTTTCTTCAAAGCTAACATTGAATGTTCCTCCAATATAGATTTCAGGTGCTGTAAGAGAGGTCGCCAATGACTATCCGGATCGGAGTAATCCAGTTGTGCGAAACTAGTGCTTCGTAACTCGTCACACAGAGCAGTGTAGTTCACCCTTCTGACGCATTTTGTCCCGTCACTATTGCGCCTACAAACGTACTCGAATTCTAGGACAACGTGATCAATTTGTCCGATCGGCGGTGTATAAACGATATTCTCTACAGCTGTGGGATCTGATGTAAGTATAACGTCCAAGGTAGACGGCTGGTCTAATCCTCTCATACGAGTAAATCCAAAATCGTGGTTATAAATGGGTGGGTAATCCAAAACGGCTCGAAATTCATTTTCAAGTGTCTCTCATGGATTATTATTTGAAACATAGTTGCATAACCATTAGAGGTGTGTTTCACATATTCCTAAACGTATCAGCTTTTTAAGAAGCAAATTGAGATTGACTCTGTAGAAAGCTTTAGAAATGTCTAATTAACAGGCGTGAATGCAAGAACTTCTATTCAACTCTGTCGTCCGATCGTTTATCTCAATGACATGATTGGTTAGTCAATAGCGATGAGATCAAAATCCACGCAGCGCGGTCAAAACTAAATGATGCAATTGAAAGTGTGTAGCAATTATGTCCGCACTATATGTTCCGTGAGCTTATCAATAACAGGTAATAGTTTGGAATGACGATAATTTGCGGCGTCAGATCGGCATCTTCTTTTGAAGATAGGTGTAATCACTCGGTACCACTCCATTAAGCATCGGATTGTTTTTTGAGAATGCAAAGCAGGTTACAATGCTGAGGATGCAAGAACCGGAGCACGATCAGTGTGAGGTCAGATCAAACAAAACACACATGCACCGAATAAATGGATACCCGTGGCAGTTCTGTTTGGGATGTGCTATTATACACATTCAACCATGACCTCGGATGTTGCTAGAAGTTTTTAGTTCGAAAAGTTATCCAAGTTGTGGAAAACACTATTAAGTACTTTATATATAATTTTACGCTCGCCTAAAATTCTCTCTAGCGTAGTAGTCCTCAGTTCGAGTTGTTTTGCACAACGAATGTTCGGCATATAATGAAAACAGTCAGAAATCTGTCTAGAAGCAAAATATATTTATCGAGCCATGAGGTCAGACTTGTGTAGCATACTCTAGAACAGAGTGCATATACGTGTTCCAGACAATAACGAATACTTCGCTTTGGGATTTAAAGCGAAGCGAAGTTGCGAAGCGAAGCGAATGTTGTTGAATATTCGCTTCGCTATCGCCATGGCGAAGGGCAAAAATAAACTTCGCTAAAAATTCGTTATACTTCGCTTCGCTTAAAACGAAGTGCAAGTTCAAACTTCGCCGTAAACGAATATTAGCGAAGTCTTCGCTAAAAGCGAAGAGTGTTTATTTTTGTACTTTAATATTTTAACCCTTTGTCTACGGGAATTGTTTTTGATGTTGACACTTGTTGACTTGTTGATAGACAAAGGCCAGACAAGTGCACTCCGATGGTGACTGAAGGTACCGACGTAAGCTACTTAGCAACCGACTGCTTGTTTAATTGCTATAAGCTAACATTTGAGGTGGTAACTAGAGTTACGGTCAGTAGACAAAGGGTTGTATTTTTTTGTACTTTAATATTTTAAATGTATTCTCGTAGGTGTGTGGCCGGATGCGAAGGGCGTGGGTGTTTGCCGCTCTGCGTGGGTGCTTGCCGCCTTGCCTGGGCGTTTGTTTCTTTTGCGTGCGTGGTTGGAGGACTATAAATAGGATGAAAATTTAATTGTCTTATCATAGTCTCATCATGAGCCCCCCGAAGACGCACCACAAGTCGGACAAGGAAAAAGACTCGGCCTCGGCCCAGAAGTCCAAGAGGAGCCCGACCCTCAAGAAGGCAGCTGACTTGGAAGGTGAGAGAGCGCAATATTCGGTTAACTTCGATACTATTCGCTATAATTCGCTATATAATTTGCTATGTTATTCGTTATACTTCGCTATATTTGCAAAGCTTCGCCATATTATTAGCGAAGCTTCGTTATATATTTACCTATAACTTCGAAGTTCAGAAGTCATTCCTTTACAGTTCCCTTCATCAAGATCGTTCAGTACAGCAAGATCCGCTGGTCTTCAATGTGCATGACCATCACATCCATCGTCCGGAACAAGGCGGTCCTGCTGTCGCTGAAGGATGATGTCTTCAACACCCCTTCAGACTTTGCGGCCCTCATTCCAAACAAGCTGCAGTTTCAGGACCTGGAAGACATCCTCTGGCCCCTCGAGCAGATCAAGGTCAGCAAACGTCTCCAGGCAGATGAGACGCCCACACTGCAGCATGTCATTTCGGACATGGCCAAGATTGCCATGATGTCCGCCTCCAGGATCAAGCTGTTCGCCGAATTTAAGGCTGCCACCAAGGCATTCCTCAAGAAGTTCCAGGAGGAGATCAAAATCAGAGTTCCCGAGCTGGGCAGGAACGTGGACCTCTACCAGATTGCGCACTACCTGAACCCTACTCAGAAGGCCGTGTACCTCAGGACCAGGTCTCATGGTCACCTCTTCTACGAGTGCGAGCAGAGCATCAATTTGCTCTTGGCCAACTTGGCCCCAGCCGCCCCACCATCTATTCAGATGCCGGAACCCGCTTGCCAAGATCTTGAAGGTTTTCTCCGAGAGCACCATGACCTTGATCTTGATCCGGAATTGGCCTTTGGCAGCGTCGACCAGTCCCAGTCTCAACCATCCCCAGTTCCTTCCTATGTCAAGGAGATGAATGAATGGATGGCGTCTCCCCTGGAAAAGGAGGACATCGACGTGCTCCAGTACTTGAAGATGAAGGCCAAGAAGCTCCCTCTACTCGCCAAAGTCGCCCAGTAAGTTGTTTCAAAGTTAAAGGTCACTTATTTTCCGTTGGATTATAATTTATTCTCGTTATTCGCCATTCTTCGCTATAATATTCGCTAAACTTCGCCATACTTCGATATTATTCGCTATACTTCGATATATCATTTTCTATTCTTAGATGTAGTATTGCTATACTTTGATATAGTATTGCTATACTTCGAAATAGTAGTTTAACTTTTGTACCCAATGGAACCTAATACAAAATACTAAACCTGTCTCATTTTCTTTTAGGATGGTCTACGCCATCCCGGCAACCTCGGCCTCATCAGAGAGGGTCTTCTCGGAAGCTGGACTCGTGACCAAGCCCACCCGAAGCCTTCTGAACAACGAGAGGGTACAGGAGCTCGTCTACATTCATGACAATTACGAGAGAGTGCTCCCCTACATGAAGAGGATGAAGCTCCGCATCCAGGAGTTCACCAATGGCGCAGCAGCTCAAAGACCAGGATGACCCTGAGGCCAAACTTGAGGATGTCGAGTTTGTCGACACTCAGGAGCTCACGGCGGGGGCCTACTCGCATCTGACTGGAGGCAGCCAGACCAGTTCCGGCACCAGGTCCAGGTCCAGAACCCTGGTCTCAGAGACTGAGGCAGAGGAGGAACCTAATTTCCTTTGAGAGAACAAGGTTTTGTATATTTCCAATTCCAAAGCTTATGAAAAAGTCCTCCCTTGTCAAATAAAAGTTCTTTCATGGTCAAAAAATAATTGATTTCAAAATTCGTTTTATTTCAGCGAAGAATGGCGAATTTAAACGAATATTAGTGAATTATAGCAATTTATAGCAAGGTTTTTTGTCGAAAACGAAGTTTTTGGGTGACAACGAAGTTGAGCGAAAATTATTCGCTTTATTCGTTATGGCGAAGTGCACTTCGGATATTCGCTTTGATACTATTCGCTATCGCGAAGGGCAGTTAGGGCACTTCGAAAATTCGCTTCGCACTTCGCTTCGCTCCAAAAAAGTGACATTCGTTATTGTTTGACGTGTTCATGATTAGATGAAACAAACAATGGGAAACGTACTCAGTTACGTCGTAACATGCCTAGAAGACTGCAGGCAATGTTAAAAAGCTACGCAATATCGACTACTTGTCAAATTACAACATATCCACGCACGCAGGTCATATCTGGAATTTGTTCTTCGGTGATGTATGAAACGACCTTATGCAGGTAGACGTGGTATCATTTAAGCAGGTCACAATATGTCATGCCAAATGGATTTAAAAATATCAATGCTAATGTCTCACGTTGCACGCATCAACTGCAAGTTCACAGCACCTTCATGTTCATGGTGTTTTCCCTTATCAGCATAGGACAGCTGAAACGTTTTATTTAACATTTCACTGTTTTTTTAAAATCAATTACTGTTAGTCAAGTCCCATTATTTCGAAACTCCATGTCTCCAAACCCAAACGGCGACCGATGAGTAACAAGCTGTGAACTGTTATCTCAAGCGATGAGGGCATCATCAAATCGTTAGGTTAGTCATTTTACTCAAGCACTTTTGAATGCTCTCATGTGAGTTAGAGCG
>JACCGJ010018703.1:0-23106 GCA_013407085.1 Atriophallophorus winterbourni | reverse complement strand
TATTTTTACTAAATTAACAGTTTCGAATAAAGATAGTTTGATGCTTATAGACTTCTTTATTTCATTTCATGAAATGTAATAAGCATAAATGACTTGGATTTAGGATGTACATCAATTGTTCAAATTGGTTTGGACTGCCACAATGAACTTAGTTTTAAGTTTTTCCCGAAAATATTGACTGCCAGTAGGAATAATCGGTTCCCCTCTCTCCATGTAATATATGACTAGAATGTCGTAGGAAACTCAAATGGAGTTTGATGAAAAAAAAACCTTGAGGCATGAATTAGTGGAAACCTGCCAGAATATAAATCAAGAGCATAACATATTTTTCGGTATATTTTGATAAAAAATATTTGAAATATATTCGTTGGTAATGTTACCAAAGAAAATAAACGTATACCTTCGTCCTACGATAAAGTATGCGGTATAAGTGCTGGCTACTTGGCTTCCAAATCAAAATTGTTTTTTTTCGATAAAATCTATCAAGAGAGACAAATGGGTCTTTAGTGTTTGCAATAATCCGTACAACGGAAGATTGCAATAACTCGGTCTATGTGGTTTTGCTCGAAGGGGACACAGCTTGATAATATTCTTATCTATAGAATTGAGTCCACCAAATGACATTCACTGACATATTTAAAGACTGATTAGAAAGCTATATTTTGTGCTCCCTAACCTCAAATTCGATTTGATTCCTCAAATTAACTCAATTTTATCTGCGTGAGAGAAATTCGCTTTGATAAGTTGATTAAATTTGATTTGTTTACTCTTGACTCGTTCACGAAACTTGAAACAGTACACAAATTGGAAGAAAATTAATTTTCTCTCTGAAACTGTTACTTCGTTAGTATTAGGAAAAAAATCAGTGTCGAAATTATTTGGTGAATACATTTTTCATTTCTGCTCGTCACAATTATCTTAATCAAGATTACGAAGAAATTTTCATAGATATTGAAAGAAAATATTTACGAAACATTTAATGGGGTTTGAAATTGAGGGTAAAGGGACATTCAAGCAGAGGCTTGCTTTTGTTAGAACCAAATTTGTAATCCCAGAAATATTGTTTAGAAACATCGTTTAACACGGTGATCATTAATATAAAAACCATAGTTTGAACCGTTATATGTTACAATCAATAATTCTTAACAGAAAGCTGATATTTATCCTTCCGCACTCATTTTGGAATATAATGTTAAGTTTCAAAAACTAGACTATCGTCAGCTTTGTATTTGGTTTATATTTGGGCTCCAACTTTATTGCCGGAATCGCTGTCTCCGCAACTACAAAGCGATTCGGCATATCCGTGATGCAATCTGGAGTTCAGTTTTCACGTTAATTTTAAACGGGTTTTTCAACTGCAAGTTTGTTGCGATTTCTCCGAACTCGCTCTTTTCGGACGAGGTTCTTGCTACGAATAACGCATCGACATTCGACGTTCGTATAAAATATTTGGTGTATGCGCATGTGACACAAGCTGATAATTATTGATGTCCATCTAAAAATGTTGTTGGACTCGTTCGGTCGATGTCGACAATAGATGTAAATCAAAATTGCATGAAGTTTCATGTTCTGCAGCTTTTTAAATGACTAAACAGTCCGATTCGGGAGGAACAACCTATTCCGCAGCGCTTGCAGCGATAGTCAGAACTCGATTGTAGGGCGTCAGTGGCACGCCGGCTTTGTGATCTGCGTTCAGCAGCCAAGAGCTGTAACTGCTCCTCCACAGCTTGCAGACGACATTACACAATGCCTTCAATGTGAGCGGTCACGAACACACTATGGAATTTCAAATAAGGAGACGCGTAATTAGTGACGAGGGCGGTACAATGTTATAGCGACTTGCGCGTAGATGATGCTGAACATGATAACGAGCGATGTAATATCACGCAAATAATATTTTTGCTAATATATTTTCGAGTGTCTGGATCATCGTTTACTGAAATAACTAATTCACCTCAGTATACAAGAAGCGCTTGTATGCCACTGTTGGATAAGGCTGGTACGACCAATCTGTTCAAAGCATGTGTCCAAACACATGTTTAATGGGGTTAAACCCATAACCATGAAACAAAATATTAATTTGCATGCTTTTCCGTCACATAACACCCCACGATGATATATGCTGTCAAGCAAGAATATATCTCTTTTCATCCACGGAGTCCATGCTTGCGATGCATGTTCCATTGTGAGAATTAAGTAGGTCTTCATGATTTTTGGCAAAGTTTCAGGCGTAAAGTTACTGCAGATCCATCGCACCATACCTAGAAGCTTTGAAGCACGATTGTAAATGACCTCACAATGTACACTGTCATTTAGGCTGCCACATATCCAGACTCCAAGATCCTTCTCCGATTCGGTCCAGCTCAAAATCGTCTGCCCAATGTGATATCCGTACTAAATTGGCTTACCGATTTACCCTAACTTGCATTTTTGAAAATTAAACGACAGTTTATTTCACACTGACCATTCGTGTAGTGCATCTAAATCACTGTACAGTTTTACGGAGTCTGCAGTTGATTTAATTCGCATCCGCAAAAAGGGCTTACTTGCATGAGAGCACCTCAGGTAAATCGTTGATGTAAACTAAGAAAAGCACTGGTTCGAGGACCGAACCTTGCGGTACAACATTGGAGGTATCAATGGCTCGTAATTGCACCCCGTTAACTCGAACGGTTGCCTTGCGCCCATTGAGGTAGCTTTCGAACCACACGAGTAGCTGCCCGTCAATACCAATCTGTTTCAGCTTCCGTAGCAACAGGAAGTGATCAACTCTGTCGAAAGCTTTCGACATATCCAGATAGCACGCGTGCACACTGTCTCCTGCGTCAACCGTTTGAGTCCAATCGTTTAATACCGTCAGCAAGTTTGTCAAGCATGAGCGAGCTTTACGAAACCCATGCTGGGCGACAGATGGTATATTTCGTGATTCCAAGTGATGAACTATATTTCCCGTCACTATGCGCTCCATCACTTTGGATATCACGGGGAGTAGGGTGACAGGACGGTAGTTCGCGGGATCTGAACGGCTACCACCCTTATAAATTGGTGAAATTACTCCTGTCTTCCACTCTGTTCGCACCACTCCTTCGGTTAGGGAATGCTGGAACAATTGGCATAGTGGTTCACACAGCTGCTGGTCACAGGATTCTAGAAGTGCTGGTGTTATTCGATATGCGGATAGATGTATGTTGGAATCTACTGGCAGATTGGCGTTGAATAATTCTAAGGCTCTCCTAGGGAGACCCAAGTTGCTTTCAGATTTGATTTGCGTTGAGCTTCCTGGATCAGAATTATAATTACGGCGGATCGAATTACAGTCGGACCCAAATAATATCCGTCGTTTTACGTGCTGTTAAGCGATGATATGTTGGACCAAGTATGAATTATGTTGAGAAATCTTTATACACACACTTTGCACATCCACATTGGAGTTAACCTTGCGACAAATTTTCACTTTGTCCGCGAAAATGAACACGGGCGATAGTACTACAGAAGGTAGGTGGTTTATATATTAGAAACAGAAGTGTACCGTGGACTGATATCCATGGGACGCCACAGGTCAATTGTATTGACACTGACAGCTGAATCTCTATTCACACGTACATTTCACAGAAATTCAATCATCCATTCAACCATGCGTAATGTTTAACATCTACTACCTAGGTAAGGAGATATGGAAAGTGTAATTTTTGATTGGCATGATAAATGCTATTGAGCAATCAATATACATCATGTCTACATAGTGGCCTTCCTCTAGTAGAGCAGAGTAGTATTCTTTTACAAACAGGCAACTTTGTTTTTATTCAAATCCATGTTGTGCTTCAGAAATAAATTTATGCTGTCAAATTAATCACTGGAAGCATAAGCTAAGATATACTACATTACGTTTTATAGCACTGGTATTAACGCTATCAGGCAAGTTTTCTTACGAGACCCTTACACATCGAACCAAACAGGGACGTTTCCGAGATTTTACTGACGAAATTGTGTTACATTATTATCTTGAACTGGTTCCTAATTGGGGGAAAAATTTATGCAAGAATTTTGCTTGTTCGTTTTCTATTCCTCGTAAACACTGTTTATTCATTGTTTTCAATTTTGCTTAAAAAAACTTTACGGGAATTACACTTCGAGAAGAATGGCAGGCTGCATATTTACAAGTTCAGAATCTGACACTTGTTTATGCTCGCGAATTAATTAATAAATGCAGCAAGTTTAAAATATAAATATGGTCAAATACGAAGATTAATCAACAAATTTGCATATCTCAGCATGAATTATTGCAGCTGGTCAAGGTTCAATGAAGATATATGCAAACATATTGTCCATGTTCTGCAAAAAAGTTGTTTATAATAGCCTGGAAATCAATGATATTTCAAAATGAACATTCTGGATTCTGGCTGATCAACGGCTTGATATTAGGAGAAATCATGTCATACGTATATGTTGGTTTCGGATTTAGCATCAAGATACTCGTTCACAAAAATTTATATCTGGGGTTCTTGCGGTATCATTTAGTTTAAAACGATTTATGTAAATGGGCTTTTATCACGCGTGAAGTTTCTGATCTCTGCTAAATACTCTTTTTTCTAATTTATGGGTGAATTAGTTCTTGCTAATGTATTGTTTTCGAAATTCCAGAAATTCCGGGGTAATTCATATTTATTCTCTTCCAAATTGTTGCTTTGTTACAGTCTATTTAGCAATCTTTTCACACGAGTGCAAAACTCGTATTAACGCCGAAACCCTTATGGGAAAGAAAAGGACATCTTGATGTACATAAGAAGAGCAACGATCGCAGTCTTATATTTCTATGCGTTCCAGAGGCTGCTAATACGACATAGGCTGTTAAAGCAGAACAACACGACTAAAAACAGTGACTCTCCATCGCAGAAATTATGAGAGCGCGAAAGTGTGTTGTTGTGAGTTCCTTTAGGATACTATGATCATCAAGGTTGGGCACCATGGATGACATCTCATCCATTTTTCCGCAGTCCGTCTATGCCTTATGTGGAAAAGCCTGCCACTAGAAATACTTTCCTCAACACACAAAATGATATTGAACAAACGGTACAATCTTTTATGTTATATTATAATGTTTTGGCCCCAGTTTACTGAAATCCCATAGTGATTCTTTCTTACACACAAAATCGAAAAATTAAATATACCCAATCATATTTTTCTGGTCGAGACTTCTCCCTCTCCATGTCACAATAAGAATTGCTTTTGCTTTTTCTTTGACGTACATGGACGCAAAATTTTATGTATCGATTCCTATAACATTCATACATACTGCCTATGATATTGTACAGCGGTTTGCTTTTTACCGCCATAAATCTTGAAACTTGAATCTCTGGTAACAGCGTATATTAGCCATTTGACACCTCACAGTATTAAGTCATGTTCTTTTGTGTATGTTTACATCTCTGAGGTTGAGGACTGTTAACATCTTCGTTCGTTCACGTTTTTATGAATAATTTCGAACTGTTCGCTATTACCGGTTAAAAACAAGTTTACAGGAATGTATTTGATTTTTTGCACTGCTTCTTAAATTGGTGTCAGTATAATATAACCAGCATTTGAATATGCATGTCCACTCAACATAAAGTCAACTGCATTGAAAGTTAGTAATTAAAAAGCTAGACGTTCTTCCGAACACGTTATCACACATTTCACGACAGTTTTTTTGTTTTATGTGATACGACCAGCTATCAAGTGATGTTTCACCTTGCTGATAAGCTATGTCAATGAAAATCAACGGATAGCTGGAACAGTTTATCAGATTTTATTAACACTTTATACAATATTTCCATCATTGACTTTCTATTTTGTTGTAAACTTCATTAAACGTTGAAAAAATTTCATTATATATGCTAGATATGATACATAATTGACAACACAGGAAGCGATAGACGATACTTATCAAACACGATGGGTTATTGCTGAATTAGGAAGCTTCGAACAAATCTAATCACATTATTCGTTTTTACTGCTACCCTCACGTGATTAACTCAGGAAAGTGACCCGTGTTGAACTACTTTTGTAACACCTTTGTATATAATTTTTCAAGGTCATTGCTTCATCAGTAGACCCAGGAACACACCAGAATCTTTATGTAAAACACTTTTCATTCTGGTCATCAGCAATGCCATTGCCTCCACAATTCACCATTTAGTCTTATCATAAGTTTGTTTAAGTTTTACAATATTTGAATAAAGGTAATATCTCTCATTGACGAACCGATCACGCTTTTACAACATATTATGACCTCTAAAAAAGTCAGACGCTGCTTATAACACTTTATTATTTAGAAGTTAATGAAAAGCCTAAATTTTAATTTTAATGTCTAAGATTTTATAATAAAATTGATCCGCGTTAACTATTTCTCCGTCATTTCATCGTTGCCAAATTTCCATTTCATTTGTCACAAATGCAGTCAGGAATCTCCTAAAATAATGACAAGTGCGATTAGTGATCAGCATAATTTGATGGCTTGGCAATATGACGCTGCGCATACCGACAATATGCATGTCAAGCTAGGAGAGAACTCTTTTGGGAATGTCTGTCATTCTCTCACCTTCCAAACTGTTTATTAGCCAATAATCCCAAACCACTAGAGAAAGGAATAATTAACATCCGTTAAGACTTAATTTGTTGAGATATTCTTTGGGCGCCAATGGTTCTATCGCAGATACGAAGCAATCAAATATTTTTTTCTTTTTATATCACACTAATAAATTGAATTTATGCTTACCTGGGCTCAGACATTGTTTCCTTATTATTTGCAAAGCGAACAAATGAGCGATTTCCATATTTTTCATACATCATATCGCAGAATAATTTAGCATTGTGACCGATGAGGTTATGTGCTTTTAATGACATAAGAAAAGTATCATATTTCAGGTGATATTAGTCGTTTCAATAATGACACTATTTTTACTGGAAGCAAACTAAACGAGCGCGGATTTTAACTAAAATAAGCTAATTTTAATTACTTTTTACTAAATTAACAGTTTCAAATAAAGATAGATTTGTGCTTATATACTCCTTACTTCATTTTATCAAATAATATATGCATAAATGACTAGGATTTTAGATGATCATCAATTGTTAAAATTGGTTTGAACTGACACAATCAGCGTAGTATTAAAGTTATTCCCAAACATTTGGCTGCCATTATGAATAATCCGTTCTCTCTCTCTCTCTCTCTCTCTCTCTATATATATATATATATATAATATGATCAAGATTTCGTGGAAAACACAAATGGAGTTGGGTGGAAAAAGACCTTGAAGTAAGGATCAGTGAAAACCTGAACAATGCGGTTTACTGCTAGAATATATGTCATCAGCAAAAACGTTGTTTAGTATATTTTGAAAAAAATATTTGAAATATTCTCGCTGGTTATGTTACCAAAAAACATAAACGTCTACCTTCGTCCTACGATGGAGTATGTGGTATAAGTGCTGGCTCCTTAGCTGCGAAATTATAATTGCTCTCTTCGATAAAATCTTTCAAGAGAGACAAACGTGTGATTGGGTGTTTGCAATAATCCGTACAACGGAAGATTGCATTATCTTGGTCTATGTGGCTTTGCTCGAAGGAGGATACAGCTTGATAATATTCTTATCTATAGAATTGAGTCCACCAAATGACATTCACTAACACACTTATATAAAGACTGATTAAAGAGTGACACGTGGGCATACCTCGTCCATTCACACCCCAAGTTATTTCATTGATTGTCAGTGCTATTTTTGGCGGTATATTATTATATATTTCTTTGAATTTCCCTACATTAACGTTTGGTGGACTCTCCTTGTTTGACGATATTAAGTACGAAATTGGACTTATATATATATATATATGCGAACGAACATAATTCGTGATCCATATATCATATATACTCTAATCTTAATATATCACTAATTCTCACGTTTTCATGCTTACCATAATCCTTTGGTGTTGTAAATTGTTAACCTTTTATTAAAAATAAATCCATTGAATGATCGAAACCTTTAATGATGTCAATATAATTTGCACTCTGAATCTAATCTAAATATTATGAATTATATTCAAATTTTACTTGCCTTGTTTTCATGAGATTTTCGGATCAACAAAAATCGATGTTTCGCTTTTTTTCCGAACATGTAATTATGAACACCAAAAGTGGTTTCAACAGACACTCTCGGATTTTAAATTGCGTGATCGAACTGACTGCAATCTGTTAGCCTAATGTTCGTTATTAAAATAACCGAAAAGTTGATAATCAATGATTGAATTTCTGGATGCTGTTGTGTCAAGAAAACGTTATAAATGCCTGTGAAACCTTACGATTTAAAGAAGAAGAAGAGGCAAACATTAGAATTTTAACTAACTCTAATTTTATTGGCCTTCATCTACTCACGATTGGCAAAGTCTTTGAACTTATTAATAAATTGTCTGTTTCATTCCGGCAAGTTAATTAACTTGGAAGCAAAAATTTTCTTTTGTACACAGTTGTGTGTTAAATTTAAAACGATTTACAGCTGACTACAGTTCCAGAAATTCACATATACATTAGATAAGCTCACTGGTATATTATTTCTTTCCATTTTTTCTTTTTTCAATACTGCAACCATTAATAAAGGTCTCAAATTGCATTTTATGTCTGGTTTATACTGATTTAGCGGCGCACAGAACTGATTTCTGTGTTCGGGGCTTATCACAAACCAGGGCAACTAACATGTTTACGATAATATAACTATATAAAATAGAGAATGAGATTTCATTTGATGTTAACTTTTATTAATTGGTTCAAGTGATTTGCTTCTATTCTTGTCCATGTGTCCCGACATTCTCCTTTAAACTGAGTGTACACTTCCTGATGCGTACCATGGTTAATACTGAACGTTTCAACGGGAAATGCTGGGAACACAAAATCCCAAAACCTATAATTCTTAGCGATTATAAAAATGCTGATATAAATACAGTTGAATACAGTCTAATACGGTCCGGTTTGATGAAGCCTTATCAACTGAACCAAGAATAAATCTTCAGCTGGGAAACACAATCGTCAATCGAGCGCAAAGCCATACCAAATGACACCCGTGTGTGGACTGAAATCAGATGGTGCAATCTATTTTGGTCAAAAACATAATTTTATTTGCACCTCTCACACTGGAAAACTGATCTGCTACTGAATTTCTCAAAAAAACAGAGGCGCCGATTATTGCAGTGTCGGCGCTACAATGACGGTTGTCTCAGATTATGTCATCACACGACACCATCTAACTCTACTTACCAAAACTAATCTTGGATGCTGTGTAAACCACAGATGCAGAAGCTGGAACGCCGTTGTTTCACTAGCAGACTATTAGGCTGGTTAGAAAATGAGCTGACTTATCGGCATATTCATTTCCCTGTGGACGGTGCTTCATCGAAGTTCGTAGCTGTGACAAGTGGAGTGCCTCATGGATCCTGCCTAGGACCGATTTTCTATATGCCAATGACATACCGGCTTTTATCAAATGTAAGATCCTATTGTTTGCGAACGATATAAAGGTGTGGTTAAATATAAATAAGCCGGATGATCGCGAACTGATCCAGAAGGATCTGGACAACCTCCATGCTTCGTCTTTAAAATATCGCCTATGTTTCAATTTCCATAAGTGTCACATGTTTAACCTTGAAAAATGTGTGCAGTTTCAATATTCTATTGGTACACACAGCTTTTCGTGGACCATGGAACAAAAGGAGTTAGTTGTGTTGATGAGAAACACCCGAGGGATGTCGAGCCAATGTAACTGCATCTATCGCAAAAAAATCACAGGAACTGTCACTCCTGAAGAGAATTTACGCTAGATTATCAAAATAGACAATTCCTTGCTTTGCAATACGTACATCAGTCCCGCGACGGAATATGCAGTCCAAGCATGGTCGAAATGGCTTAAAAAGATGTTGCGACTTTGCAGATAATATACCAACGAGCCGACTCTACCCGAAACCATGCAATGAGGGAACCAAAAGACTGAAATTATTCGATTATCATTGTCGTCGTCTCCGAGTGAAATGATTTTGGTTTACAATAATTTGAATACCGCAAATCACAATTTGCAATGTTTATTTATTCTACGGGGCTCGTATAAGAGAAGAGCTAACACATTTATTCTAACTGTCTCTCATTCGCCACTCAAATTTGAACGACAATTCTTTCCGTCCAAGTTTGTTTTACTTGGAACAATCTATCCGAATATGTTTTGAACATTCCAAATAAGCAGATTTTCAAGAGAAGTCGTGATGCAATTGTGAACCTTAACGAGTGCATCGAAGAAAACCCGTGCAACTACAATTGCCATACCACCTATCCAAGCCAATTTTTGTCCTTTGGATATTTACCTGATTCTTGTACTGCTCAGTAGTTAACCAAATCCCGTTTTTGCTTGTTATATCATTCATAGTTCCCATATTATTGTGTTTTTTTGTAAAGCTATATATTCTTAAACAATTAAAATTGAATTGAATTGAACATGAACTTGAACATCCTCAGGCGATTAAAAATCAACTACCCTAATCAAAACAAATTTCGTTTAGTTTATATAAAAAAATTGGATACAAATCTACAATATGTATGATTTAACACGGTAAATCTTTTAAAATAAATCAAAGTTTTATTTGGTTCATTTACTTAATCACCAGGAGTGATTCGTTAAAGCGAAATAGAAGACAAGAATTTGCCCTGTAGGCTTCACTAGCCTGAGACGAAAAATAATAGGTAGAACGATTTCGTTGTCTGGGAAATAATTATTTCCCAGTTTTCGTGAATAAAATCAGCATGATAAATACGTATTGTTTTGGGCACTGACTTAAAAGCTGCATTATTGATCGAACAATAAATTCGAAAAATCACGAGAAATGTATCCTTGTTGTCGAGTTTGTTTGAAGAATCGCATTAAAATCAAAAAATAAGTGAAGATAAAGTTTTACCATTAGATATCCGCAAGCAAATAATGATATTTCCTACGCGTTAACTTTATTGATCGGCAAGATTTGTTGTTAATAATCATAGTCAAAATCATAGTCTCGCTTGACGCGGATATTGATAAACGGATTGGTAAAGCAGCTGTCATTCTGTCCAGATTGAACTCTCGTGTTTGGGGTAACAGCAAATTGGCAGTGATGACAAAAATAATGCTATATAGCGCATGCGTTCTAAATGCTTTACTATACGGCAATGAAACCTGAACCACCCACGCCAGACACGAACGGATGCTGAAGGCTTTCCATCTACGAAGCCTCCGTCGGATCTTGTACATATCGTGGATGGACAAAGTGATTAATGCTGGAGTGCTTTTAACGCCGGCCTACAGAGTATGTTTACCCTTATAAGAACGTGTCGCCTGCGTTGACTTATCCACGTCTACAGAATGAAAAACGGTTGTTTTCCGAATAATCTACTGTATGGTGAGTTGGATTCAGGAAGTTGACCGTTGGACAGAACCCGTTTGCAGTACAAAATCGGTTGCGAAAGAAATATGGATGCTCTCAGCATTGGGCCTGCGAGTTGAAAAGAGCTGGATCTTGACCGCTCACATTTTAGCATTGTGTAAATCATCGACTGCAAGCTGTGGAGAGCAGATACCGCTCTTGGCTGCTGAACGCAGATCACTCCACCGACGTGGAACTGACGCCTGGCGTGATCAGCAGGTAAGAGCTGTATCCGTTTGTTCTCCGCTTGCATACGACGCTTTGTACAATGCCCTCATATTAAGCGGTCAACAGCAATTTCATCCAACTCGTGAAATCAAGGTCAAGGGCTTTCATATCTTGTTTTTTACATCGATGGTCCAGGTTTCACTGCCGTACAGTATTGCATTTAGTTCGCCTGCGATGAATACCATCATCTTTGCCTTTACAGTCAGCTTGCGGTTACCCCAAACACGAGAGTTCAATCGAGAAAAAATGACAGCTGGTCTGCCAATCCGATTATCAATCTCCGTGTCTAGCGAGAGGTTATCCGCCACGGTTGAACCAAGATATGTGAAATGATCCAAGATTGAATTTCAAGAATTTATGGTCACAAAAGCATATAGCTTCACGTTGACGATATTATAGTGAATATTCGGTTCATGATAAACGAAAAAAATATAATTATGTAATGTCAAGTATAGTTCACTTAAATGCTCACCATTAGTCAATACGCAGATGTTGTTAAATCGTTATGTAACAAATAAGTGTCCAAAGTTTGAATGAAAGTTTTGACGCTGAAGAGACATTAGTTTCGGGAGGGCATTTCAAAGCACACATACATGTATATAATAAAACTACCGGTGAAAGCTGATATTGGAATGGGGAATTTAAAGTTCCGCTGATTGGCTTCGTTTAATATGTGACTCATGATATTTTAGTAAATGATTTAAAGGATGATGTTGAGTATTTAATATACTGTGTGTTAGTATCATGTCACCCCGAAGACTTCGTTGAATGGAAGTGGGGAGTCTCAGTTTTTGAAATCGTAACTTTACAATCTTACGAGTAACTGACCGCTGATGCCCACCCGCTTCAGCGTTTGTAGCTTTCGAATGTGATCTACTCGGTCATAAAATTTAGACTTATGCGAATAGCGTGGATGATAGCACCTTCGTCAGGGGCTTGGCTCCAGTCGTTTGACACTATCACAAGTTTGTCAAACACGAGCGAGATTTAATAAATTTATGCTGCGCTACATATATTATATTTTGCCATTCCAATTAATGAACTATTGCTTCTTCATTACGCTCGGAATCTTTGAATATCACTGGAAGTAAGGTGATCAAGCATTAAAAACGCTCAATGCTGACGTAGACCAATGCTTTTGTTTGGTCAATAAAACAGCGAATAATTACAAACGCTGTTCCCGTCACTTTTCTTGAAGTTACTTCAGGGATAATATCATGTTAACTGCTGTTTTTCCCTGCAAGTGCACGATTGGATAATAGTTAGTGTGCTTGAATACTGAAAGAAATTTGGCAAAACATGATATGGATTAGTCACATTGGAACGTGACTCAATATGTACCCATCATTAATTACATAAGAAAACAAACTATCGATATTTATATAACGATTTAACCACGAGACACAAGATACACGTGGGTGTACAACAAATGAGATATTGCAAATGGAATTATCGTTTTTTATTGGTTTGAGCATGACCCAATCAAAATTCATAGCTTTTGAAAAAGCTCGCGTAAGATTTAGTCCAAATTCCCAGCGCTACACATGGAAACAATATGAGTAATAACACACTTGCAATTGCTTTCATTTTGTTTTGTACGGTGGATCACATTTTGTCATACAGATTGGAAAGTCTGGGGATCGGTAAGTGTTTATTTAGAAGTAAATTTTCGACACAATATTAGAGAAAAATTCAACAGTGTGGCTGTTTCACTAAACGTCTGTTATCTGACCGGCTTATGAAATATATGTCGGGTCACCGAAATTCAAATTATGAACATCGAAAGCTCTCAATGTTTGCATTAAGCTAATGTTATTCACATTTCTATGTAGTTTGGTATGGTTTACCATTCTACTGGCGTTGCACAGATATTCAATGAGCGGAAGATAGTGATCGCTTCGACACAGCGGAGGATGATAGTGAACCTCCCACACGGGTTTGGCTTAGGAAGGTAAGCCTAGGTCAACGATATATGCTTTTTGCAAATTGCTTTGTCGTGTATATTCGATAACATGATTATACGGGAGGGATTAATCGAACAGTTCCTGAAATTTGTAGTCTAATGATTGGGGTAGATGGTAGTCTCAATTATATAGTTGAGGCAGATTGAAGTCTCCTATGATCAACAATTTTGAATTGAGCTGTTTCACGGCGTACTGCATTGCTTACAAGAGTTCTTAGTAATGCGCATCCAATATAGATGGTGAACAGTAAACTACACCAACGATGCAACTGTCGCCTGATTCGAGCTTCAAGTTGCACCATATACTTTCTCCCAGATCGAGTTCAGTGTCAGTACCTACTGTACTGTATAAACGTTCGTGATGGTAAACAGCTTATTAACCTCATGTTCTTAAGCGTTCTCTCCGAAACAGATTCATTTTCGGAATAAAGTGATTGCGATTGCTGATGTTATGTTGGAACCATGTCTGAGTTAGTGATATGACATTAAGCGAGTACTGATTACGGGAAATCTTTATTTCTGCTAGTTTGTTTTCCAGGAATTATGCGTTTGTAAATAGACAATTGATTGTCGTTTTCGTATGCAGTGATGGAGCGAAATGCTCGACAATTTGGCAGACCCTTCGAGAGTCGGACATTGACTTTTTTGGAATTGCCACAATATTCCTAACCCGAGTCTCGTCGAAATGTTGAAATCCTTGTTCACTCACTCATTCTGGCATTCGTCGGGTGATTCCTGTGATTTCGTTTCCAGTTGTCCATAATTAAATTCTGAATGCCTCTAGTTAAAATGCAATTTTTAGAGACTTTATAGTTTGGTTACCGAGTTAATAAAATCTTGTCTACTACGACTGACTCATGGACTGCGATGCTATTGTATATGTAGAGCCACTGTTTGTAATCGTGGTGCTATATTTCATTTCCAATGCAGCGTTAGTGTGTTAAAGGAACAGCAAGATGAACCGTAGGTTGCCTTGGTCAGATTTATCCCCATTGCTTAAATTACGAAATCTCTCTTACCCCGGAATATCATCATGTATGCGACATTTAATCTGTTACATGCACGGAGAAAATATTAGTTTAGAAGAAAGTCTTCCATCATATTTTTGCTTTGAAGTGTTATCCTTAGTACACGCGGATCGTCAAATTGAGGAGAATTTGGGTGCCGACTTATGCGGGTTATCACGCTAGCCAGTATCGAGCTGAAATCTATTATTGAACACAGCTGGTATTATTGATCAATGTTGTGCTTTCGTCTATGTGAGAAAAGTGTCCCTGAAGTTTCCTGTAAATTGGTGCAGATGAAACTGATGTTCTTAAAATTTGTTTTTACTCGAAAGTTACTAGAAGTTTCTTCGACTTTTTGATCTAACTAACGTCTGAGTTGCAGCTACCGTTTGCATTACTAGTCTCTTCATCGTGTTCCGCCTCCTGCAACTTATTTTAAATAGCGGAGCCGATAGTGTCATTAAGAAATGTAGCGTTGGGTTTAGGTTGGCTTCACTAGTTAGTGAATTATTCTAGGCATTTACTATCAACTTCAATGTTTGCTCGAAATTTCCAGTAAATTTATCTTAATATTGTATCCGATCTTCTAGGTTCCTGGCTGTGATGCACTGCTCTCAGTGCAGTTTGACGTATTTGTTCTATAGACGCAGCCCACATACCAGACACCAGAAAATTCAGCATTATTAATAAACAAAACTGCCATTGATTCAAAACGTTTTCGCAATTAATGTGTATGTTAGTAAAGCGCAAATCACACATGACTACATTCAGTTTCGCACTTGACCCTTTTCGCAAACTTTACATAAGTCACGTGTAGATTATTTTGGTCCTGGCATCCGACAGCAGTTGAGGTCAAGGTCGTCCGATAGTTGAATGTGGGCTCAAGGCTCACGGAACCTGATCTTGTTCTCACCACCTGACGACAGCAAACAGACAGAAACCGTAGTGGTGTGTAAGGGATAGTGATTTGATCACCAGAATACAGAGTGTCTAGAGACCTACGAAAACAGCTAGACGCGCATCGATCAGTCAAAGCTTGCGAGGCGAAATTTCCAAGGTTCTAATTAGAAGGTGTCGCAATCTATTGTATGCGAATTTTCAAGCATAACAGTCGTGGTGACCGTAAATGTGATCCTACGCAATGGAAGGACGCCTTGTTGGATGCAGCAGAAGAAAATGTTCCGAATGGTAGAGGTCTCGAGCAGTTCAAAACAGCAACAATAACTGTTGTATTTGTCGCAAAATGTTCACCTTCCTAAATATTGTTCACATGACACAATAAATATGACTATATTACCTATCTGTGTTTCAAATGGAGTTATTTGTTAAAAATGTAAATGGTGAGCTCAAAAGATTTTGACATTGAAATTGTTCAAGTGAACGATACATGGTTATAATTTGATCAATAAAATAATGTTCACACTGTGATAATAATAGGAAATCCATAAAATTTAAATCAACCTTAATAACTGTATTAAAAAAATTCATTTGGTATACCACAGCACTTCATGGAAACCAATAATCATTTTATATCATTTCGTCTGAAACACGGAGAAATAATGTCTCCTTTTTTCCCGTCAATTTAATAATTTTCTTATCAATATCAAGGGAGATCACGCAAGCGAAAGTTGTTCCGGCCTTTCAGAAAAAGATAAAAATATGGAAAACGCATCGATCCATTTTAATTATGGATCAGTGAGCTATATTTTCTATGAATTTTCTGTTTTTCAATATGCGATTGTGTGGAAGATTTTATGGTTAATTAATTCCGAAAAGCTTTCCATAGTTCGTAGACAACTTTAAACGCTTAGGTTAGTCAATGTTTTTGTAGAAGGTTATAAAAGGTGTACAGTCTAGTTATACTTGGTTTATCAGAAAATACTTCAGTAAATTGAAGAGCGTGACGTCAAGCAGTGGCGTTACATTGCTTGTATTCTTGAAATTTCTAATGCCGTGGTTGTGGAAGATTTCAGAGTTCCCTTTTCGCAAAATTGTAATGGGGATTGACCGGATCCACTGAAGATTAGGTTTTGAATTATCGGTATGGCAGAAATAGTAAGGGCTGAACGGAAACAATTAAAACTAACATTACCCAAGGATGTAAGACTTAGCTCACCCAAACCCATTGTCATAAGTCAAGCAGTCCCTGGTGTGGAGACAACCGATAAAGTATCGTTATTTAATACGCAATAAAACGTCGTGGGTCCGGGTAAAATCGAGTAAGACGGAGCATTTCATACCGAGACCTATTTTTCGATTCAAGTGGTCGTCGAACAAAAAAGGGCACATGTTTCATCATCCCAGTCACTGATTATTCAGCATGATCCTGCATCACACTGTTTAACGCCGTATCACATACCACAAAATTCATCATTAATTTAAGCAGTATCGATCAAATGGGTTTATATAAATGCTCAATGTTTAATCAACAATGTGGCGAAACTGATTGATATCTGTATATACAATTCTCGTGATTTTATTACTGTTAATGAAACTTGATATCAATCGAGTATGACCAACAGTGATTTTGATATCCCCAATATGACACTCCTCCCCGTGACTGTGGTTACATTGAGGGTGATGACGCGTTGTATTTTCACAATCGACTAAGTATAAATATCATTTCAGATAATGAGCTTTCACTCACTGACACGCTGTGATGCTCACTCAACCTGCAATATGGTGACGGTTTTACAATCGGGGTCCTAAACCGCTCACAATCATCGAATACAGAACACAGCGATATGCTAGTTGAAATACTTCAGCGCCTCGACGCTCGACAACACGCTCAAATGCTAATCATCGTGGACTTCTACCTTCCTTGGCTATATTTAAGAGGCCAGCATCCAACGAACTCACCGTTGCACAAATTTCGCGAAGTATTCGACCTAGTACCCTTGTGGAACCACATCTTAAACCATACCTGAATGAAAGGAACAGATCTGCAATCTATTATGGACCTTGTTGTGACTTCGAACACATCGCATATTGAATCAATCGCCTACAAATATACATTGGTGCGGAGTGACCATGTCGTACTTGTATTTGATTTTGTCTGAAGTGCTTTGAGACAGCGACGAGACAAATGTCATTCATGAGGTTGAATTTTGAAGATCCAGAGAAGAACATTGTGAACAAAACGGAGCTCAACTTCATTTTAATGACTCAGATACATATTAAAACTCATTGTCGAACTACCTTCAGATGCAAACCCAATCAAACTCTCGTTTTATTCTCAGCAAAGATGTCCGCAACTTCTTATTCTCTGTTCGCAGTAAAACAAGAATTTGGATTTCACTGAAAGACGAGACTAGTTCGTTCATTGTGATCTTGTTAGTCCGACAACTTGGTTTTAATTTTGCTGAATATGGAACCTTGTTAACGTCGTTCGGCAGGAATAACAACAGTACATCAAAGCATGGTGCAAAGAATGGAATACAATCCAAAATTACACTAAAAATTGTAAATAAAACAACTTGAGCGAAACCAGGGTTTTTTTCGATCATGGAAGAACAAAGAAGGACTGCCACAGTTCAAGAGACTGTGGAATCGCTTGCGAGATTTTTCGACAGGATATTGTGATCACTGCATCGATCCATATCAAAACTGGATACTTACATGAAAGAGCAATCCACTATCGACCCTGTATATTGACCCCATATGAACCCACACAAAACAAACACCTCAACGAACTTTTGATTGCACCCTCTGGATATTTTATTAGATGTCATCCAATGGTGTATGTAAAACGAATGCTATTTTTTACCACAAAATATTGATTGTTGATATTTATAAAACATATTTGATTCAATGAAAATCAACATCGCAGGTGAATGCACAAGATTTATGAAGAATTTTTTGAGTCTCCAAGCGTCGGTAATTGTGTTTTTCACCGGCTACTCAAGTGAAATATCTTTGAATATGTTGGGTTCTGCGAACGCGCAATCCCAACGTTAATGATCAAAGATTAAATTACTATCATAATGCATATCTTGTCTGAAATGCAAGCGTTCGATTCCTCAACTCAGATAAAAATATATGTCTCCTGCCCCATCGAGTTTTGTCCATGCTTCTTGCTGTAATGATGTCCGGCCCAAATATGTAATACCTAATCATTATATGATAGAAGCGACTGCTATTGATACCAAAGACATTCCCCGCAAAAATTGGTCGACACTTTGTTCGTCAAGCTCTTAAGATGAATAAGATTTTATTCTTTCAACCATATGATCCCTAAAACCGGTTTCTCCTTGCTTTATCAGGATCTGTGTAACTTGAAACAGTGAAGAAGTAGTGAAATGGTGTGATCTTTGTAAACTACACATGTGGGAGAAACAACCTGTTAAAACGGATGTTTTAACACACAGTAAGATGGGTTATAACCCATTGGGGCTGAAATGTCTGCATACAGTGATGCTCCATTCAAGCCTATGGTTAAATCGCCGTTAAATCGCCGCACCAACTCGTAAAGCTCGGCCGTTCAAGCCATATCCAACAGTGGATTACCGATTCATACAAAGTTTACAATTTCTTCACTGTTTCAATTCATGTAGATTGTGATCAAATTGTGTCTATCCAATGAGTGAGAAGGACACGTAAATAGTCGTGTGGTGTGTGATGGAAATGCGTGCGAATGGTTATCTTCAATCGATAAATCATTGAAAACATGAATATAAAACAGAATTTTGCTTCTGACAAAATTATTGTTTCTTTTATCGATTTGACTTCATGACGTTTGACGTAAACGTCTCGTGATAATCTGTATTTTCTTAGTTTCATGTGTTACATACCATATGGTTATACCGACTAGATAGCGTGCTAGGTTTTTATAAATTATATTCCAAATATTGTTGCGACTTCGATTTGAATGTGTTTAGGACCTATTGTGTTTTCATAATGCAAAGAAATTTGAGTGCAATCGGTTAGAGTTGTTTTTAGGTAACATTTCTCTTCTGTCACAGAAGCTTCGTCAGACCAAGGGTGATAGTCAGGACAGGGAACATCATTAAGTAATAGTCAACCTCCACCACTTATTTGACCTTACCGCTATACAGAAGTTTATCACTGTTAGCTGTTTAGCAGTAAGGTCAAATCGGTGTGGGGGTGTTGATTACTACTTAATCATGTTCCCTGCCCTGACTATCTCCCTTGGTCTGACGAAGCTTCTGTGTCAGAAGTGAAATGTTACCTAAAAACAACTCTAACCGATTTCACTCTTTTTTCTTTGCATTGTTGCCACTTATTTCACATCTATGTATGTTGGGAATCCGGGTTGAACAAAGTCCATCAATATGCTACCCAGCTTAAAGCTTTGCCGATCGATGGAAATTCCGAGTTTATATCCGCTGTTCCACCCTGGTCCCCGACTAATTTCTGAAAAATTGATTAAATGACCGCAACTTTGAATTTTTCAATATTTCAGAGAACTGCGGCCTAGAGAACATTGAGTTTTGTGCTGGGCAAGTACCGAACAGTTTTTGTCATCCAATCAAAAACCGGTGCTATTGTCTGCCTGGATTTGTGGCCATCATGGAAGAAAATCGTTTTAAGTGCAAAACATGTAAGTTGATTATGGTAAAACATCATTTGTCATTTAACAAATATCAAATGTAACGAGTAATTATGGTCCTTATATTACTAATAGTTCTCAACATATTCTGTGCATTAACTGCAATTTTCGTTGCATATTTAAAGGAACCGGAGCATTTACATATGCATATTTGACGGTCAGCGATACTTAATCCTATTTTGATGTGTCAGATACTTTATGGAGCAGACTTTCCAATCGATAAATGTTGTTGTTTTTAGTTTGCCTTATTCGGTCGATGTCGACCAAGGGTGTACATCAAAATCGCGTGCATTTCATGTTTTACAGCTTTTCGAATAGTTAATCGGTCCGATTCAAAAGGAAGAATCTCTTCCGTAGCGTTCGCAATGATAGGCAGAACTCGGTTGTAGAACTTCAGATGCACACTGGCGGCGTGATCTACGTTCAGCAGCCAAGAGCTGTATCTGCTTCTCCCCAGCTAGCAGACGACGCACTGCATAAGTCCACCAATGTGAGCGGTCAAGAGCAAGTTCTTTCATATCTCTTTTCAATCGTCTTGTAACTTGACTGCGGTCTGTCCAATGGTCGCCTTCCTAATTGCAACTTACCCTAGAGTATATCTTTCAGAATACGACCATTTGTCATTCTGTAGGCGTGGCCAAGCCACCACAAGCAGCGCTGCTTAGTAGCATGAACATTCTCTGTAGACCAGCATTTGAGAGCACTTCAGCATCAGTAACTTTGTCCATCCACGATATGTTTGAGATTCGACGGATGATGCTTATCCGTTATCCTTGTTACTTTCTTATATACATACATATGCAGACCGAAATTGTCTGTTCGTGTGATCAAAAGGGTTAGTTCTCTGAAACTTGTATGTTGAAGAGTAAATTTATACACTTTTAATTCCCACAAAGTGCAATTATAGTGTACTATTTAACAAGGATAAAAAACTTCAAAGTAGTCGCGTTCATTAAAAGAAAATGCTTACAATTGCCGATATATTTATCTCAAATTTAATATGCTTAAATCGTTATTTGATGAGATGAAGCAGCAAAAATTATTTATCAATGCACAGGTATAACTGTGAGTGACGTGAAACAAGTTCATCATAAACTTATTTCTTACCGACTACCTACTTGACTGCTCAAAAATACGCAACCGATCAAAACTTGTTCTTGAATGCTCTACCATATTTAAGCAGTACCCACTGTCATTAAACATTTATTGACTTACCTCACAGTACTTTCCGAATGGCAATGTATCAAAGACACCGATTGCTTTGAATATCAGAACAGCGCTTGTCATCCTGGTGCCGGTTACTGTGCGTGTCCCAGCGGGTTCGAATTTGTTGCTCAGCAGCGCGGATGTAGTATGCAAAAACGTTTTAATTATCTTTTACAACGGTTTTATCTTCAATTCTATTACTAATATCTTTGCCAATTTATTGAAGTTTTTAGGTAAGGTTGGTACGACTAACCTGTTCAATCACATGAGCAACCCACTGGGTTAAAAACCATGACCATGAATATAAATGCTCATTTGTATGCATCTCCATCACAGACACAAACATCCTACGTGATGGAGATGAATGCAAAGAGCTTTTATATTCATGGTCATGGGTTTTCAACCCAGTCTGATTGAACTACCAACCTTACCGAACAGTGGCATACAAGCGCAACTTGTTTACTATTCTACCACTGTTTATACCGCATGCTGATCCTGATCCTACTGTCCCTACCTGATGAGTGCAAACAGCACGAAACCGGTCGTGGGGTGTTTGTGTGTGTGATGGAGATGCATTTAAATGAGCTTTAATATTATTACCATTTTGTTTCTGTTAAAAATGTGATTTTAGATTGATGTCCGTCATTATGCTTTCAACTCAGCGCTACGGCTTGGTTGTGTTTGGCGATGCGCAATACCATTTCTTATCTTAGTTTATGCTTCCGTTATTCATAAGAATTAACATCTCCGTGCTATGCTAACTGCTTGACGATCAATCTCACATTGAACACAGAGTTACACAATATTTGTAGCCAGGTCAGTGTTGAGAACTGGCATATTTCATGTCAGGTTCATCGTCATGGAAATCGAGAGCTATTATAGTGATAAAATGTTGTCGTGATGAATATGTATTGATCTATACGATTCATTGAAACTAAACCGCAACATCCACAAAGCTAGTTTGCTCTGATTATGATGTCTTATCGAGTAAATCACCAAACTTCAAAATTGTATAATGTCAATAGGTATAAACAAACATTCATTTCAAGGATTAGACTGATGCTAATATAAATTGAAGCGAATTTCATATTGATATTAATATTGTTTTAGAAATTTATAACATTACAAGAGCAGAATCTTATTTTCTGTTAATCAGTAAATCAATAAATCAGTAAATCAATTAATTACATGTAATTAATAATTGTGTTTGAATGACATAAAATAGATAATGTTGCAAATATCAATCTGATATTGATACATTTAAAAATGGCAATGAGTTAATGGAACATTCCCAAATGATAATATAATGATAATACAAATAATACTAATAATAAAGTGCATATATCTCGAATAATTATGTTATTTTTGCGAGTTTAATAATAAGTGAAGTTAATTACCTCAAGTTAATTGTATCTCATGTTATTAGCTCGGAATATTTTAACAGAAAAATCGATATCGCCGCTAGATGATCGGTTTTGCGAATTGTATAACAAACGTTCTGGAATTTGCTTCGACGCTGAAGAACCATCTGGAAAATCAGGGCAAGTCTCGATTAGTTTAAAGGAATACATCGGTCAAATTAAATTGATTTGATGATCTATTTTTCTAACCTTTTTAGGTTTTGTTGCGTTCAGCCATCCAAAGAAGCATCAAACCATATTTTAAAA
>JACCGJ010018701.1:0-15457 GCA_013407085.1 Atriophallophorus winterbourni | reverse complement strand
AATTCCTGTCGACCCATCCGAACATTGAGACTATGTATTCCACAACCTAATAACTGTGAACTCACACATCAAATCATCTCGACCCCATGGACATATATGTGCCACTCCACTGAGTGAAAACAGTTTCTATCATTTGGATTTTTACCTGATTCCCGAACTGTTGAGTAAGCAAACAAATCCCGTTTTTACTGAGATATGTTATTTGTAAATTTCCATATTTTTCTGTGGTTTTTTGTAAAGCTATATGCTTTTTAGACCATTAAAATTGAATTGAATTGAATTGAATGAAACAACAGTAGATACCGATACTTTAGCCCAGGCGTCGACGATCCATTGGCAGACAGTGGCGTAACTAGCCCGGCGTTGCCTACCTGTCTTGGTAAATGTGTGTTCACTTTCTGTCATCCATTGCTCCCATGCGGCTCGCAATTTAGCCTTCAACGCCCTATTGACTCCAAAATCTAGCGGTTGGAGTTCTTTGGTCAATCCTCCAGGAATGATGGCCAGCTCCGAATTGGTTTTCTTCACTTGACTTTTGACAGTTTCATTGAGATGAGCGCGCATAGAGTCGTAGATCAATAAGGCCGTAGAAGTGTGGAAAAAGCCACCCGGCCTCCTGACATAAACTTCTATCAGCCACTCGCTCGTTTTCTCTTCGTCCATCCAGTCTTTTGGATTGACCTTAACAATGATTCCAACAGGAAACGTTTCTTTTGGCAAAGTCTTCCTCTTAAAAATGACCATGGGTGGTAATTTCTGACCAATAGCCTGGCAACCAAGAACGACAGTGAAGGAAGATCTCTCATTCCCTGTGGTGCGTATAGATACAGTAGACGTCCCTGTTTTTCTACGGTACGGTTCATGGAGATGTCAAAGGTGAGAGGGACCTCATCCATGTTTGTGATGTGGTCAGAATGGATCTTCTCTTCTATAATCTTGTCTTTGCAGTAAGTGCGGAAGATAGCTATCCTTTCATTGTAATCCTTTGGCAGTTGCTGCGAAGTGGTATTTCTTGTGCTGATGGAGAGATGACGCCTTTTCATAATACGGAAGCACCAAGAAGGACCTCCTTGAAATTCGTCTATCTTCATATCACGTGCCATCGCTGTTGCCTTAAGTCGAATGGAGATTGTAGAGACGCTTCTACCTGCTCTTCTCTGTTCAGTAATCCACTGCTCATTTTTGTCCTCTAACTGTGGCCATCTTGCCTTGTTCCCTCGGAAACTCTTCTTCGTATTCTTTACTTGACGCAGGTCATCTTCTTGTTCCCTCCACTTCCGTACCATTGATTCATTATTGTTGAATTGTTTCGCAGCTGCTTTATTCTCATGTTGTACTGCGCGGCTGATGGCCTTGAGTTTGAAATCCGCGTCGTAAGCATGTCTCTCAACAGGTGCCATTTTGGGGTCTTTAATTACCGGATGTTTAGGCACCATACGTACCAGGAATAGTGGTTCCGGTAAGTGAAAGAGTTTCATTTTAATCGCTGAATAGTTTCATGTTGATCTGTTGTTAATTGTTTGACTCTGACCCCAAAACAAGTCTGTCGAAACAGCATAGAAAGCCGACTCCACGACCATCAGTGATTATTCTTCTACAATCAAGGGGAGTGACATCGTTACTGACCAAAGTCGTAATAAAACATTTTGACAGATTTTTCAGCGCAGTGTGAACATACACTATTCATACATAAGGCGCACCGGAATATAAGGTTCACTGCCGATTTTTCGTACAAATTAGTGTTTTTATGTACGCCTTATAGTCCGAAAAATACGGTACTTTACGCGCCATGGAACTCGCCGGTTTTTCACATGATTAGCACGTGACTTCGGGACAATTCTGCGTGTCGAGATTCGACTTATCAGCCGGCCGTGACCATTGTTGCGTTCGCCGGGTCCAGGCACTTGGCAATGAGGTCGAGTTGATACATGTCGCTGTCACAGTTTGATCGATCGATTTTGTCGTCTGTATGTTGGATCCCGTGATGCGGTCAAACGTGTTAGTAGCCTGAAGTGGGTTGTTCGGCTGATTGGTGGGCGTTTGTTCGGCAGGTCGATGTGGTTGCTTCGGAACTCGTGATTTTGTCATTTTGCAAATAATCCACTATAACTCGTTAACCACGCAAGGTAGAATACAGAAACAGTTATCAAAATGCCTAACTCAACGCGATCTTTGCAATGAAAGCAAAACCGTAGAATAGTTAACGATTGGAAAAAGTTTGCGCGCGTGAGCAAACTGTGATATTTACGCCGACGTGACGTCACGCTCTGCTTCACTAATATTGGTTGAAGCTGATCACGCCACATCGCTTATCCTTGATATTTGTGCTGACTGCTGCGGGCAGCTCGGGTCAATCACTAGTCGATTTGTCACTGTCCTGGTCGTAAGTGATTTGTGATTTTCCTTTCAATAATTCAAACCCATGATGCTAACTATGTCGAGCAAAAAAGGAAGTGGTGGGATGAATACGTTCAATATGGATTCACGTGTATAACGGAACGTGATGGGAGTCAGCGTTCTCAATGTATGAGCAAATGCAATGCACTTGAATAAACTCGCAAAGTCTCTCGACGGAAACTTCCCCACCAGAAACTTATCCAGCATGGCCGTTCACGTTTAGTGTTGCGACAGCAGATGTCAATGATGGATACCTGGACGAAATCATTGAAATGCAGGAGAGCCAGGTTCAACAGCAACTCTTCAGAACAACGAAGCTCTCAACGTTTTGGTGTCACCAAGTCGTTGCGTACCCTCTTATTGCTAAGAAAGCCCTCGAGATTCTCATACCGTTTGTTACAACATATCTTTACGAGCAGTCCTTTTCGATGATGGTAAACATAAAAACGAAGAAAAGGAACAAACTTTGTTGCGAAAATGATATGAGAGTGGCACTTTCCAAGACGAAGCCGCGTATTCCAGAAAGAACAACGGTCACATTGATTTGCGGTAAATATTCATTTCGTGTTTCTTTATGTGCGAAATTCATGTTGTGTTGGTTTTTTCTTTCAACACAGTGATTTTGTGTGCAAATGATGCATGAGACAGTTTGTGCACTTATAGAGTATATAGTTATATTCAAATCTTTTGAATTGGAACAAAAAACACATTTTATTTTTCCAACTACGGAGGGTTCGATGAATGCATGTATGGAACTTGTAGGGTTCGGTACCACCAAAAAGGTAAAGAACCACTGATTTAGAATGATATTGTAGCACTCCCATTTTCGGTCGAAGCTCACTCAAAAAATTTGACGATTTCAATTCCACCAGAGGTTTAAGACGATTCTGGTCTGGACGGAGTCCATTAGAAGTTACGCGGTATCCAAGACTATCAATCTTATCAACAGAAATGATGCATTTATCCGGATTTAATTACGCGTTATTATGTTTGAACCGAGAGAGTAGAGCTAACAAACGCTGATCATAAATACAGTTATGGGGTGCATAAATAATAATTTCGTCTTGATAGACATCAACACCTGGGATGCCATCAATAATATTGTTCAACACATCTTGAAATACAGCTGGTGAAGCAGAAAATCTAAACGGAAGAAACTTATAACGATATATAAAAATATTATCCAAATGGTGTGTTAATGCTTGTATCTTCACTTGATAATTCATCAAGTGGTATTCGTAAATAGGCATCCTCTAGATCGATTTTCAGGCTCCTTAGTTGTACAACTTCGTTTCATTAATCGAGGGTTCAGTATCAATCTGTAACCTCCACAAACACGAGGCGTTTGACCATCGCTTTTCAGAGGCGTAACCATTGGCGTGGCCCATTTGGAGGTTTCCAAGTAAACGAACATAGGACGTTCACCCGAATAATTTATCACTTATACAACATGTTCCCTAAAACCATATGAAATCAGGCAACGTTTCAAAAATATAAGATCACCCGTTATTTCTATGTGAATAGGTTTTATATTCATACCACCGGAAAGCGATGCACACTGACGAATTATATGTTTTATTGCATGCGAGCCATATTTTGATGATGAACATGTAAATATAAAGGAAAGGCTAATATTGATTAATTTCAGCTATTTTAAACCGAGGATAGGTGAACTAGATTTCATTACAATGAATGAACACTGATCTGGTTTAGCAGTGCCATATCTGACTGGAATAGAGCAAACTCCGGCGACAGGTACAGAATGTCCGGTAACCCCGTGATTCGAAATGCCAGATTGAATAATTTGAGCATCAAAGGGCAACACTTTTCAAGTCATTCAATGAAATTAATGATTCCACGCTTCCTGTATCAAATCTAAACACTGTCAATCCATAACGACTGAATAAACGTTTGCGAATATGAGAAACAGTGAATGGTAAGACTGATAAAGATAATGGGGTGATTTGATTTTCTACATTGATGACTTCTGTGTCATTATTGTGCACATAACATGACTTAGAATTTCGACAAACGAACTGAATTTGTCCAGGCTTACCACATTGATAACATTTAGCATTACGAATTTGACAAGTAAAACGAGAATGTATCTTGCAACAAGATGTACATTTCTCAAATTTATGGTTGTCAAATTTGGAATTAATTTTGCTGAATTTACGTATTCTATCTTGTATGACCTCGGAATAACATTGACACTGCGGTCGGAAGCCTGACTGACGTTTGGGTTGGGAGGTTTGAAAGGCCAACTGGCCTGATACTTTTAAACATTACTAATCACTCGCTGATTCTATCTGGATAATTCTTACACCATCCGTTTTTCTCTTGAAGAGATTTATTGGACGAAATCATTTTGAGTGCCCTGTGATCAATATTTCGGAAATTCTCATTTTCACATCACCGTGTTAATTTTTTGCGCGTGCAAACTTTGGTGTCCCTGTTTAGACTTACTCGGGACCTCCATCATTCGGAAGATCTGCTGAATTTAACAAGAAGTGTTTTATTTGTGGGAGATCAAATCTACTGTCACAACGACTGTTTTACTTGATTATTTGCCTCCAATACATTAAGATACGTTCCCACAAGAACCTCACAAATTTTATCTCTCAACCGTCAATCGATCGATACGCGCCTAGGCGTTTTCGTGAAAGATATCCACATTCAGCGATCAGACGACCTTGACTCCAACTGCCATCGGATGTCAGGACTCAAGAAAACTACGCGTGATTTGTGTAAAATTTGCAAAAATGGGGTAAGTGTGAAATCGAATGTAGTCATGTATGATAAGTGCTCTACTATGATACACACTAATTGCGATAGTTTTCATCAAAGTGGAAGTTGTCTTCATTATGAATACTGAAGTTCCATGTGTCTTTTATGTTTGCAGCGTGTCAATTGTCAAAAATCAATAGTCAATAGTTTCATTGTGGTAATAAAAGCTGATAGATTGTAAGATACCACTGGGTCCTGTGTACAATGGGTCGCACAAAGCGTGCTAAAAGCATACATGGTGAGATAAAAAGGAAGGCAATTAGGCCTTATAACGGTCCGTATTCGCGTATAGCATACACCTTGATTGGACATTTGTGGCATTTTATAGGGAGAAGTGTCAGCCGAAGACACATTCCCACCACGTCGTCCAGTGCATGACGGACTTGCGAACGGTTGCTTTGGCGTGAGCATTGTTGATCCCTGTAAGCTTGAGGGAAAAGATTGGAAAAATTGTTAGTCGGTTATGGTTATATGAGTGGTATGTAAGTATAGTGCGGTAGATTGGAATGTCGAAGGCTAAACGGAACTCACTCGAAAGTCGATTGTCAAATGTGTTTTTCTAGGCGCTGCTTAAACGAGGACACTAACTCTGCAACTACCACAGCCCGTGGGTGAGCGTTCTGGACACGGCATATGCGAAAGGGTAGGAAACACCTTCGACAGTTTAATCGGCTGTTCTGATGAGCAATCTTGAGATTGTGCCCACGATGATTGTGTCGATTAGATAGAGGCATCAGGGACTTGCAAGGGTGCTGATTCTCTGTAAAAATGTGAGAAATCAAAAGCGAATCTCCGTGGAGGAGTCGGTAGCGGATTGAGAAGAGGCCGCTATACTACAGCTGTTTTTCATAGGACGTTTTAAAAGCCTTAAACACCGCGACCAAGGTTAAGCCAGGTATATTTCCTATCCAGACAGAGAACGGACTGGCTGATAATGTCAAGGATACAGCTGATGCCCTAATATCATTTTATGCGCAAGTATTTTGTCCAAAAAACGTGTCAACGCTGACGTCTTTGCCGCACCCACTACAAGTCGAATGCCATAGCAACATCGAGGTAAATCCTACGGTTGTGCGAAAGCATCTACGCCGGCTGAACGTTCGCAAATCACCAGGAGAGGATGGAATAACACCCGCTGTTCTGAAGTCATGCGAGCTGGAGCTTTGTGGCCCACTAAGTGGTCTATTCAGGCACTCATTGAATACGGGAACCGTACCAACTCAATGGAAAACCGGTGTTATCACACCAATCTACAAAGGGGGCAGTCGTTCTGCTCCGGCGAATTACAGCCCCGTGACGCTTCTTTCAGCGGTTTCTAAAATTTTAGAACGCCTGGTCTGTGAACGACTTGTTGAATATCTCGAGAACCATCAGCTAATAACTTTCATGCAACACGGATTTAGGAAAACATATTCATGTCTGTCTAACTTGCTCACGACTCTAAATGACTGGACGCAAGCACTAGACCAAGGGGGTTCCGTCCATGCCGGTTACTTAGATATATCTGAAGCATTCAACAGAGTGAATCACTCCTTACTGCTTCAGAAGCTGCAGAATGTTGGGGTCATCGGAAACCTACTAACATGATTCACAAGTTACATGTCTGGACGCAAAGTAAAAGTCAGAATAGATGGAGAATCTTCTCGAACAATTAAAGCCACGAGCGGAGTCCATCAGGGTTCGGTTCTCGGTCCGATACTGTTTCTCATATTTATAAAAGATCTACCGAACTAACTAGCATGTAAGCTTGTTTTATTCGCAGATGATGTAAAAATCTAGACGAACGTCAACTCTATCGAGGACTGTCAAGTTCTGCAAGGAGATCTGAATAAGCTGCACCAGTGGTCAATCCAAAACAAACTGCCATTTAATTTCCGCAAGTTCAAAATGTTGCAGCCACCCGCTTGAATGAAGTACATCACAAAAAGATCTCGGAATCTTGGTGTCTGGCACTTTGAAGAACAGCCTACAGTGCGAAGCCGTCTACAAGCGTGCGTGCAGCTTGCTAGGTTTACTGAAACGCATTTTCGGACGTTTCCCACCTCACTCACTCGCGAAATTACTAAACACTTACATACATCCTGTCGTTGACTACGCTGTACAAGCTTGGACGCCATGGATGGAAAAAAACATCTCGCTTCTCGAACGAATTAATCACAAGGCAACCAAAATGGTTACCGGATTGAATAATTTACCCTTTGAGCAGCGACTGACCAGACTTGGACTGTGCACCCTCGAGCGCAGGCGTATGCTACACGACCTTACTCTGACATATCGAATCATCTACGCGAAATCCCACCCTATCAAACACCTCTTCAAGTTTGGTTCGGTTGTCCCCACACGCAGCCACCCTTTGACTCTTCAAATCCCACACTCACGATTGAATTGTCGTCGTCATTTCTTCGCTGTTCGTGTATGCTTCTTATTCAATAGCTTGCCGACAGATATTGTTACCTCAGCGAACGAGCACATCTTTAAACCAAAGTTACGAAACCTTATGTTGAAAACTACTGCGTTGGCCCCTACATATTGATGTCTATATTTTTTAACGCACGGAACTACCGTCCATTCAAAGATTCTTTTCCCTCAGTCTGTGTCGCCATTAAGGATAATTTTTGCTCCACGTATAAAGAAAACGGATATGATCATACAAGTAACAATTTTTTAATTTTTTAGACGTTTATCCTATGGTACTGTACAGCAATTTGCTTTTTTACCCATAAATCTTGAATCTTGAATCTACCAAAGAGCGTATCTACTTAAAACAATACAATCCAAGTAAGAAACATAAATGAGGGTATAAAGTTATATCTAAAGCAGGATCGAGTGGCCTTATTTATGACTTCGAGATTTATACGGGGAAGGATCGGAAGAAGGAAAATGTCGAAGTTGGAGTGTCATCAACCTACGCACTTCGGCTTGCTGAAGGTATGCCCAAACACAAGAACTACAAGTTATTTTATGATAACTGGTTCTCTTCATTGGGCTTATCAAGGAAGCTACATGAATCTGGTATTCTCAATGTGTTTACCGTCAGGGTGAACAGGTCGGAAAGATGTATACTGAAACATGATAATTTGCTACAAAAAGATGGGAGAGGAAGTTACGACTTCAGAGTTGAAATAATAGTAATATAATAGCTGTGAAGTGGTTTGACAACAAACTAATTCACCTACTTTCTTCATATGCTGGAATAGAACCGGCTGATACAGTGATGAGATGGGATCAAAAACAGAAGTCATATGTAGAAGTTGGTAGACCTTTCGTTGTAAAAGTACATAACAAATTCATGGGGGAGTCGATTTGTGCAATATGTTGATCGAACATTATAGTACCGATTTCAAGTCGAAGAAATAGTACATGAGGATTTTTTCTATCTGTTAGATCTGAGTGTGGTAAATGCTTGGTTGTTAAACCGGAGGACCTGTGATTTCATGAGTTTAACAGAAATGTGTCTCTCTGACTTCAAAGGAGACATAGCAATCGCTCTAATGACTCCGCCCGTAACTCCAAGAGGAAGGCCAAGGTCTACAACAGACATGCAGCATCCGGCACAGAAAATGTGGAAAATCTCTTGGCCAGTGAATTCAGTCCGTTTCGACAAAGTTGGACATTTTCCGCACATCTCGAGAACCCGAAAGAGATGCAAGCACTATGTAAAAGGATTGACTAAACTGAGGTGTTAAAAATGCGATGTAGCTCTGTGTCTGGCCTACGACAAAACATGTTATAGAGGCTATCACACAAAAGTACAATGCAGTGCCATAAGGAAATGACGCCTGAAAACTGATGACTTCTGCCGGATGTAACCAATTGGTTACATTTTTCATTTACTCAATTATGTGAATATCACAAACTTTTTATATTATTTGTGTTATTTCACCCCTGGGCAACTCGTTTCCGAAGAACAAATATTTTATTTCGGGTTAGAAAATAATTCAGGCATGAAAGGGTGAAAGCAAACAAAACAAAATAGAAGTCTGGATTACATAGGTTTGATGGAAACAATAGGGGCTCTCGATTAACATAATATAAATTTCAGTGATCCGGACTGACATGGCACCACCCTGAGAGATTACACTACCAACATGATATTTTAAAATTCTAACTATGTCCCGAAACATAATAGCAAACAACCCTTATTCGGAATTTGATTTCGCATTAGAAAATGATTGAAAAAGCGAAATTTGACATGGGCTATTTACAGGAGCGTCAAAAACAGAAATGACCCGGGCAAACCTTCGTCATAGCGAAATGAAGTTACAAATCTCATCCAGGAGGTTAAACAAAATCACCAACTGCAGTTGTCAGTAACATTGCAGAGAAATCCCAAACTGCTTTATCGAACAGTTGACAAAAATACGATGCTGAAACTCGGAGTTTTCTTATCATGACAAATTACGGACCATCTGATTCTGTCCTGGAAACCGCTAACGGTCTCGCCAGTTTTTATTCACTAGTTTTCACCCCCAATGATAAATTACAGCAATTGGAATTGTCAGCATTATTTGTGCATCAATTCTGTAATAGAGCAGCATCACATACACAGGTTTAATATCAACAAGTCCACAGGAGCGGACGGAATCACATGTCAACGTTTGAGGACTTCGAAATGACCGTCATATGGAGGTTCCAGTGGTTTACGTACTGAGTCTATTTGACCAACACATGGCGGCAGGTAAATAATTCTACCGAGATGTATGTTGTGTTGGTCTGTTGTCGCGTTGGTTTAGGTTGTATAGACTGCATAGCTTCACGTAAACGCTGTACAAAATAGCTGGGCCATCTTCCGCACTTCTGTGTTCATTCCAGGCCATTCGAAGCACTCTGCAATTAGACGTTGCGTGACGCGGACACCAAGGTGCAGCCTATTGTGAATAGAGTCTACTATGACTCTTCTGTACGTTCTAGGAACGACTGGTCGTGGTGTACATGTCGTAGTGTCGCAGATTGTGGTCTCGCGTGTTCTGTCTAAGCGGAATTGGACGATGCTCAAATTGATGTTAGACAACTGCTTCAGGATGTTTTTGTGCTTACTATAAAGTTTAGCCAGTTCTTTCAGATAAACCTTGAGGCTAATATTAATGGTGCAAGTGGAAGATCTGGACAAGGGGTCGGCAACCTCGTTCTTAAACCCGGGAAGATAATTAATTTTCGATTTGTACTGCAAGATATAGTCCAATTGTCGTATTTCACGTGGATTGTACTTGTCATAGGCAGAGGATAGCGGGTAGGTCAATGGCTTGTGATCTGTGAATATCTCAAATTCACTACCTTCCAATAAGTGACGGAAGTGTCTAATACTCATATACACCGCCAGGCGTTCACGACGAAACGTGCTATAATTTTGCTCTGCGGTTTGTAGCTTCTTTGAAAAGAACGCGACTGGTACTAATTTGCCGTTCTTTCTCTGTTGTAGCATGCCACCAACAGCGACAGAGGATGCATCTGTTGATAGTACGAGTGTGCTTTTCGGATCGACGTGTGCTAGCGACATTATTTAGCCTAATTCCTGTTTGATTTTCTTGAAAGCTTGTCTACCTGACTCATTTATTCGGAACTGCTTTTTGTCTAGCTTCAGTAAGTCCGTCCGTTGTTGGCATAGCTCTGGACACTTTGGGATGAAGCGGTGATAGTAGTTGACCATGCCAACAAGCCCACGCAGCCTGGTGAGAGAGAGTCAGGCAATTGAAACCTTTTAAAGGCGTCAACTTTATCGCTGAGGTGTTTAATAACCTCAGAGTTGACGTGATGGCTGAGAATGGAATCCTGTCTTAGTTGCGTCTTTGGGGGATTGATGGGCACTCTGAAATAACGTAAGCGTTCGAAAAGGTGTTTGAGGTGTTGTAGGTGATCATCGTGGGAACCGCTAGCAACCAGAATGTCGTCAATGTAGACGAAGACGAAGTCCAGTCCATGCGTAACCTGGTTCATAAAACGCTGAAACGTTTGCGCGGCGTTTCGCAGTCTAATGGGCATGTGTAACAAAGCGAAGAGATCAAATGTTGCGGTCACCGCAGTTCTTGGAACGTCCGCTGGGTGAACCGGAATTTAGTGATACGCACGAACAAGATCTATCTTGCTGAACACTCGCTTGTGATGCAGGGACATGGATAAATCATGCAAATGCGAGATTTGATACCTATCCGGCTTCGTGAGCTTATTGAGAGTCCTATAATCTCCGCATGGTCTCCAGTCGTTGGCCTTTTTCTTGGGAACCATGCGGAGTGGACTCGCCCTCATGCTGCTGGAAGGGCGGATAATTCCAATTTCCAACATATGCTGGAATTTGCTTTTGGCAATTTTGAGCTTATCTGGGGCTAACCTCCACAGTCTACTGAAGTATGGGTTCCCTATAGCTATGATCTTGTGGGTGAAGTCATGCTTTACGTCTGACATCTGGTAATTAGGAATTGTGATATCCATGAAAGACACTATTAGCTTTTTTACAGTCGGTTGCAGTTTTGAATATAGCTATTAATAGTGGGATACATGTAGTTTGTGAGCTGTTCATGGACAGTTCTGCGACGACATTTATCTGTTTGCACTGCCAAGGGTCTACCACTATACAATGGTGTAGGAATATATCCAAGCCCAGTATGAGATTACGAAAGCCGGCTATAGCAAAAATCTAATTGATATGACTCCGAAGGCCTAAATTGAGGATGAGTAATTTTTTACCGTATATAAATATGGCTGTACCATTGACTGCCCGCAAGAAGAATATTGAATAATTTGTTTCTGTCTTGTGATTTTGAAGTTATCACCTTATATATATATATGGAAGTAAGTAGTAAGTAAGTAGTTCAACTTTTTCAGCGTTATCTTGTAAATAAGGTAAATGCCTGTATTCTGTTTTTTAATACACAACTCTTCTTTAGATGACCGCTCACTGTACTGGTGAACAGAAATTGCTTTTTTGTTTTTCTAGCATTATTTGGTTTTCTCAGTCGCAGCTCCAAATACTGGGACCGAAGAACGGCCTGGAAAACACCGGACGTATCATCGCATACGACGAGGATACCAAAGATGAATGAACCGACTTTGGCAGTGGTGGGCGCTCCTTTGAAGCTTTTTACCAACACAAATTCTGGATGCTCGATTGGATTATCAGCCATTTACAGTCCTGTGCCAACTGAACTGAACAGAACTAACGAGATGCTTCCTAAATACAACAAGTCTCGATCGTCAAAGAACAATAAGAAAAAGACATTTTGGTAGTGTTAGTTGCTTCTCTGCAGCTTTCCACCGAAAGAATTTCTTGACCCTCAATTGTTTAGTTAGCCACTTACTGTCCTGTGAAACTGAACTGAACTCACTGAAGGTTATTGAAGTCGAAGAGATTCTGATCGCAGATGTATCAGCGATCTTATCCGGATGGTAGGTTTGAGGCCTTCTACTCCCACGGTGCGAGTTCACCGTGTAGAGTGATGGAAGATGGATAACCGCCGTAGGCCAATACTGGTAGAATTCAAATACCAGGCGGATCGGGATGCGTTATTGTCTAGGGCTGAAAACATCGCCAAAACAACTCTAGACAAGCTTCAGGTTAATCCAGATAACCCTTCATCTCATATTAGACAAAACCCTTCCGCTCCAAATAGGAGAAACCTCGCTTTAAGGACATCTGCTATCCGTAAGCCAGATGCAAACCGAAGCTCTAGTGAATCCGTTACGATCTTACCGAGCTCATCGCTACGAGTCTGGCTGTCCGGATTAGACGACGTTGACGGGATTATCGAAAACGAAGATTGGAGCCAAGCAAATTTATCTAGTTGTTGCTCTTCGATAGAGGCAGCCCCAATCCTCAGACAACGGTCCGTAACATCCATGCAAGAGGTTGTTGAATCAGATTCTCCTGCTTTAAGTAGCACGCCAAAAAACGTGCACCTCCCTCGGGTGCTTCGACCGAGGGCCAAGCAGAATTAATTTCAGAAGCACGCAAAACCAACGCCCCAGTGCTGTACGCTAATGTGTGCAGCATAAGGAATAAGTGGGCTGACCTCTCTCTTTGTGTGGCTAAGTTGCAACCCAGGGTTATCGCGCTTTCTGAGACCTGGCTGTCCGCGCTTGATGATGTGCCAATAAACATCAGCGAGCAGTGCAGATTATGGCTTGCACAATACGGGAACCGGTATATCTCTAATCAGTGAAAATGTTCAAGTTGTTACGAGTATCATAACTTGCTAGAAGTCAGCCCTCGAAATTGCTTGTGTCTACGTCACACTCAGTGCAGCCCAGCAGAAGATTACACAGCTGATTTAGACGCTCGACAGGTTGTTTCAATCAGCTTCCAGCGTACTCATTTTAGGTGATTCCAAACTCCCAGACATAAATTAGGCCGTCCTTGTAGGCTTAGTCACCAAGAAATCCGAAATGTTTATCGAGTGGCTCCATGATCATGCGCTGTATCAGCATGTGAGTGATCCTACGAGGTTTCGTAATGGATGTACTCCATCCACTCTCGACCTAGTATTCTCGTCCCAGCCCGGAGCCGTTAGATTTTTAAAATACCTACCACCGCTCGGCAAAAGCGATCACGTAATGATGAGCTTCGAAGCGGTACTGCGGTTTCACAAACCTAATGCTCGCCCTAGACGAAATTTTAGGCTTGTAGGCTGGGATTTTCTTCTACAGACTTCAAAATCTTCCTTTCAGTTCTCTAACGATTTTAATGTAAGTGAAAACTGAGATTGAATTTGTAAGTATCTTAAGGAGTTACAAGACAAGCACGCTCCGCTGCAAGTCTTGAAAAAGCACCAAAGGCCGCTCTGGTGGACTTTTCGAGTTCGTCGGTCTACCCGTAAACGAGATCGTTTATGGCGGCAATATAAGCTATCTCTTACTTCTGGTTCTTGGGTCCGATACAAAACCGCTCGAACTCTTGTGTTAAAATAGAGTGTTAACTCAAACAGGAGTTGGAGTTATCCTTAGCTAGAGATGCTAAATCCTATTCCAGAAGATTTTATAGCTACGCCCAAAGAAAAAACCAGGGAAAAATTTGGAGAACGGAGGACGGAAAATTAGTCGATACCGACCTGTCTAAGGCGAGTGCCTTCTCTAGGTTCTTCAGTGGCGTTCAGAGACGTGATAATTCTTTAAATGCTCCGTCTAGCTCGTTTAATCTACTACCTGGCGCTCCTGCACTAGATGAGTTGTCCTTCATGGAATCCGAGGTGTATGAAGCACTTATCCATGTTCCCGTCAACAAAGCTGAGGGACCAGACGGTATCCACTCGATTATGCTAAAGAATCTTGCCTTAGTGCTTACAGAACCCTTATGCAAGCTCTTCAATTCATGCTTGAACATGGGAGTGGTTCCTAGTGAGTGGAAAGAAGCTATAATCGTGCCAATACACAAGGGTGGTTGCAGCTCAACTGTTGGTAACTATAGACCTGTCAGCCTGACTAGCATCGTCTCGAAAGTAATGGAAAAACTGCTGCGTGACAAAATCTGTCAGCATCTTTGTCGACATTCTCTACTGAGTGTAACTCAGCATGGATTTCTTAAAGGGTAGATCCTGCCTGACAAACCTTCTTAGTTTTCTCAATACTGCCACTAAAAGGATGGATGAAGGGAAGCCTGTCGAAGCCCTCTACCTAGACTTCAGCAAGGCTTTTGATTCCGTAAACCACCGCCTTCTAGAGATTAAGCTAGCAGCAAAAGGCATTCGGGGTAGTCTACTTGCTTGGATAAAGGCCTTCCTAACAGGTAGGACATTCCGAGTTAGGGTAGGATCTACGCTGTCGAATGAAACCGACGTGATCAGTGGTGTACCCCAAGGTTCGGTACTTGGTCCTCTTCTATTCCTGATTTTCATCGATGACTTGTCCTCTGCATTGAAGTGCCCATGCTTTATTTTTGCGGATGATGTGAAATTCATCGGATCAACGGACGAAGATACCTTGATGCATGACCTTGAACGGGTCATAAACTGGTCACACCAGTGGGACCTCTCACTTAACCTTAATAAGAGCCAACTCTTGTGAGCACTGGTTGATGAGATTTCAGTTCAGGTGTCGGGCAATTCTCTCACTGTTAGCGCCACACAGCGTGTTGAGGATTTAGGAGTACTAGTTAGAACTGACTTTAAATGGGAGGACCAATGCGCCGCTGCAGCTCAACGTGCTCGCAAAGTTCTCTTTCGGCTGAGATCCGTGTTATCCAGCAGAAGACCCGATGTATCCCTGCCGCTGTACAAGGCATTAGTTCGGCCGCAGTTAGAATATTGTGTCCAGGCGTGGTGCCTTTACTACAAAAAGGACATCGTTC
>JACCGJ010018700.1:0-11401 GCA_013407085.1 Atriophallophorus winterbourni | reverse complement strand
GTATTCGGTTGAGCACCCAGCACTTCGATATTGAGTAAACAGTTCGTCCGTTTCACACGTTCTTGTATCCGGATATTTGGAAAGTAAGGTAGGTGTTCTCTTCACCAGCACGGTGAGCGGTCATCTATTCAGTAAACAATGCAATAATATGCGTGAACAATGTTTGATTTATGAAATCACTACCCTAGTCGAGGAAAAGTGAAGCACAGTCATAAACTGCATTCGGGCTAAGATGCTATCAGGTTGTCCAGGCCAAGACACATAATAGATCACAAATGTAACGATAAGTTTTTGGCTGTTTTTTAAGTTTTTCATTAGACAATGTGCGGAAATATGGTGGGCCATTTAGCGTCTTACTTCCTTTCAAAGCTTAACACATTTGGAAGGTTTACTATACAATCTGCGAGGTTGTTCCAGAAGTTGACTACATGGTTGCTGAAAAAGTGCTCAACCTGGGCCTACTCTTAAGAAGTTTCATAGAATGTTCACAAGTAGATGCTTTAGGAGCAATTTTAAGGAGTTCAGTAATATTATCACCCATGAAACCTTATAGAATCTTGAAGGCTTCTATTAGGTCTCCTCGCAGCCGCCGTCTCTTTAGTGAAAACAGCTCGGTGTACTTCAGTCTTGCCTCATTGGTTTACTTTTCTGACCGCTAAGCCATCTAGTCGCAAGAGCGTTGTTTTGAAACCTTAGTGGTGAATACCCTTCTTTAAGTACGAGTTGTAATGAGTGATTTGAACGCATGTTATTCCAGTTGAAGCCGCCGAGTACTTTTTATAAGGGAATAAATATTGAATTTTTTGACATGACAACGCTGAGCGCAGTCTGAACAATTCTCTGCGAGCCTTGTTTGCAGATCCGGCACATTGAGTAGTCTTAGGTCATTGTCCACTCGATTAATTCTCCTAATTCAGAGATAAGCGTATATCTATTGTCGGTTCCAAGGATCTTAACATTATCAGCAAAGAGGAAGCAACGTGAACTCAAGCAGGCTGACAGGTCGTTCACAAAATTAAGAAAAATTAGTTGATTAATCACCGAGCCTTTAGGCACTCCACTGAGTATCAGTGATTCCTCCACCACCCCTGCAATTGAAACATAGTTAGTGCGATTAGTTCAGAAGCTGTCTAACCATCGATGTAGTTCACCTGTGACGCCACACATCCTTAGTTTGTGCAGAAGGTACCCCTATTTCACTGGGTCAAAGGCCTTTTGAAAACCAAGATAGAATACTGCGACTACTATCGTTTCATCGAGGCGTGATGTCACTTCGTCAAGAAAGCTTAAAAAGATTGGTTAGACAAGACGTTGCTTCCCAGAATCCGTGTTGGGCATCTGATAGTAAGGGAATGGCTTTTAAATCTTTACATATCTGGTGCCGAATGATTTTTTCCAAGCACTTGCAAAGAATGCTCATCAGGCTTACGGGCCTGTAGTTGCGTACATCCGAAATGGGACCTGTTTTGTATATGGCTACTAACGCCGCTTGTTTCCAATCATCCGGTAGTATACCCAGGAGTAAGGTAGCTTCAAAAACGAATTACACAATTTCAACTTTGCAGCCATTCTCGCCGTGACTATACCTTCCATGACCTTACCAATAACAGGTAATAGCATGAGGTGACGATAAGTTGCAGCGTCTAATCGGCCGCTGTCCTTGAAGACAGGGGTAATCAGTCTAGACACCCAATCATTTGATACCACTCATTTAAGCAACAAATAGTTAAACAGGCTGGAAAGCGGTATACAAAGCTGACGACGACAGAAAACGAGCACATCCGGTGTGATGACATCCGCACCTGGGGATTTTGTTATATTTAGTTTGAACAATTGACTTGCGGCAATCTCTGAATTTATCAACAATTCGCCCTATGTTTCGATTCCTAAGTAACATGAATACCCACATCAAAAAGGGTACAAACAGATTCTGAACTTTTGATTCCAAACGATTACATATTTAGGAGGGACTGCGTTTCAAAACGTAGAGGGGATGTCTTGTTCATGTTCACTCTGACGTTTAGCTAATCATCATTTCATCCGTCTTAGATCATATCGAATATTCCATCTGGCTGGCACTACAATCTCTTGATCTTTCACTTGGATGCATTTACTACCCACCGTTTTCGACTAATCCATCACTTTCATTGCTTGTCTAGTACTCATGGAAGCCTCTCTCACCACTTCCCCGAGATAAATGATTGCAGGAAATTTTGACATGCTTACAGCTAATTAGGTAGCAAGTACAGATATACGCAATAATTCTTTTTCGAATCCATCAAACTATTAGGTTATACACAGTTTGGTCATAAACCAACGACTAAGATCAATTTCCTTGGCCTTGCTTTACCCGAAATATCTCGCAATCTAGCTTTAACTTTATTAGCAGCATTTTTTTGAATTGCTATCATCATATAATAACTTCCGAATTGATTTGCAATAATATAATGACTGGAAATAGAAAACCATTTTTCACTAATCACCTAGACAAGAAACTCTTGGTAAACATGATAAAATCAAAGATTGGATTGTATTTTTCCTATATTATAATTTTATTATAGTATCAGAAATCTGTAATAACAAAATAGCAGAGTTACTACAGATATCTACTACTAGACATGCTAGATGCCCAAAACAGAGCACAGCTCAAACGATAGGAAAGCTTATTGTTTATTCAACATCATTTACTCGTAATAAACATGACATCTCTTCTTTCCTGCGTTCGTACGAACTATCTGACACACTAGTACAAACCATAAAACACAAACTCATTTCAGTGCGCGTACTTGTTCTACTTTGTTCGCTGGTGCTGCAATTAACATCGTTTGTGAATTACGATTGTAAACGTCAAAATTGACGTGTCGCCGCATTTCGTTGCTGACCAGCGTGATGCACCGAAGTTTAACATTGAAAATAATTTTGTGTGTTGATTATTGCATTGGACATGTACGTTTTCACCTCGCCGTGGCTCATCCTTTGTAACATTTTTTCTTGTTTAGATTTTTGCACATAACTTGTACCCACCGTTTCATTTTGCGTTCAGAACTCCCTATGTGCCCTTATGTCGTTCGAACCACACTGACATATCAGATGGCAGGTTCAGTGTGAAGACTAGTTCTAAGATATTTTTATTTGTTTTATGTTTGTCAATAGATTGCTTATATGCTGGTAAGTCTAACGTTGTTAATAAAGGTGTATAGCAAGTGTGATTTACAGGATCGTGCCAGTATAACACTGTCATGTTGAAGTCACCAGCAATGAGTTTATTTTGCGAGTGGTGTAGAGATGCTTCAATATGTAGTGAAATAGTTTACTACACAATAAACGCATGAGTTAAAGAATCCATTCTAGAGATAGCTGAAGCCGGCTGATAATAAATCCAACCGATTAAGAGATCTGAAGATGGTAATACAATCCATGTTGAGTCTTTTAGTTCCTGAATATCTGGTAATTGGGTACCATAAATGTTGAGTCAGGCTGGTCCTTCCGTGTCCATGTTTCTGTTATAAGAATAATGTCAATTGAGTTCAAAATGAGATCAGATTTTAGCAATTAGTTTTTAGGTGTAATTGATCTGGCGTTTATAGGTAGGATACTAACGAAAGTAGGAGCGAAATTGGATGAAGGTAGACTTGGGCAAAAATATAGGGCAATTAATAATTAAATTATTATTTTTGGAAAAAATGGCATGGTTATACAAAGTCGTGTGGCATGAATTGTGATGTGTGTTGGCTGTAAAATGGAGTGATTTGAGTCATATAATCAGAATAGTAAAATGGTGGAGTACAGTGACCAGGTGAATAAGGGCTCTTTGAAGCTTGTCGATGGGGGACTGATTAAACTGCATAGGGTGGCATGGTAGTTGAGTCGGTAACTGACATCGTGTGTGAACTTATTATTTTTGTTGACCAACGTTACTTGTTGGTTAAAGGCTTCCTGGCTACTGTGTTTCTAAATGATTTGGGGTTTGGAAGAAGAGCTGGCGTCTGTCTAGACGTAGGTAAGCGAAATGAATGCTTAGAGGCCGGTGGTGTTCTGTGCACCATAACGTTGGGTGCAGGTGGTGTTGAAGCTTGACTTCTCACTGTTAAACTGCACGGGGAATCAAACTGCATGCACTTAATTGGGTCAGAAGATGTTTGGTTTAGGTGTATAATGGTAGTGTATTGTCTGTGACGTGAGTTACGCGTAGTCCACCCGTTTCTTATTTCGATAAATTCAAAAATCAACGCTTGGGATATTCTACGGTACTGTAATTAACAACAATTACAACAAAAATAACTATACAAACCTTAATTGTATAGGAACGTCACAGCAACAATGGAGCCAAATACTCCAGAATCAAATTCAATTCAAACAAAAGACGACCTGATATAAAAATAAGAAGAATCGATTTACCAAAATGTCGTCCAAACTTTCTGTGACAATCAAAAATGACACTCAAAATAGCGTCCAAATTCAAGCAAAATACTGAAGCCCAAAATGGCAACCAAATTCCGCAACAATGACCGACAATGGCAGAAACAATAAATTAAAACAAACATTTGACCGAAGGCGTGTACAGAAAAGATTTACAGAAATAATTACAAAAAGAAAAGTTTTATATCAAAATACTGTAGGAAAATTAAACACAAGCAAAATCTATTACACAAATTCAGGTTTTGTAACTAGGTTCAAAATAAAAGGAATGTTGAAGGGAAAGGAAGAATTTCAAACTACTTTGAACCTTACAGGTAGTTTTGCGCTTCTTACGACCGAAACGTATCTGCATGGCATGATGTCAGGTTTCATAGTAACAATGAAAAATCGGAATATGGATTTCAAAATAGTTTTATTCTCTAATAAATATGACATGAAACATTTTTCGTTTAAATTTATATGAATTTGGGCTTGCTGTTTCATGCTCTTCCGAAGAAAGGTGACTTGAGCTACTGCACCAATTGGCGAGGTATTACGCTTCTATTGAATGAATTGAATTATATTGAATTGAATAAGCAGCCCAAGAATGTAAGTGAGAACAAGCCACGCTCACACGAACTACAGTATGTATTAATTAATGCAACTCTTACAACGAGAATTTGAATTATTGATTAGTATTGATTATTATTCAAACAATCATCACAGCCAACCGGCTCGGCTCGCATCATGGTGGGTAGGATTTGCGGAACCACACCACAACCTTCCCCCCTCGGAATTGTTGCGTTGTTCCGATTCGCCAACCCCGCAGACCTTCTAAGAGCAGTTGACTCCTGAGGTTTCACACTTGGTTCTGGTTGATGCGTTGATTCCTGATTGATGTTTTCCTCTACTGACCTTTTGAATTGTACTTGACTTTTGTGGCGTTGGTGCACACTTGCATCCTTTAGGTCAGTGATCTCAATCATTGAATTTCCGATCTGTCGCGTGACGATGCCATGAGCAGGTCTCAAGTCGTTTCCTCTGAAATAAGTCACATCACTCGAATCCATTCGGTGTAGGGAAGTTCGGAGTGTCCTGGATTTGAACAACTTGGCTGGGCTCTCTCTGGTCGTGCAATGGACGGCATTAAGGTATTGCAGTATAAAGTTATCAATGAATACGTCCAAGGCTTTGAAGCTCCCGGGATTGGCTGAGTGAATAGCACTCTTGATAGTTTTCACAAGATTCTCTGCAGGGCCATTGGAACATGGATGCCGCGAAGCAGTTCGTAAGTGTCGGCACCAGATGCTATCCAGCCATTCCTTCATTTCATTGGCACAGAATTGGGCACCATTGTCAGTGATAAGTACTTGTGATATTCCTTCACGGCTGAAACACTTCCTTAGAGCTTGCATTGTGAACGCCGTCGTTGCTGTGGTTGTCAGAAAGACTTCTGGCCACTTGGAATACGAGTCGATGATCACAAGTGCGGAGTACTTTTCCAAAAACGGTTCACAATAATCTGCATGGATTCGTTGCCAGGGAAGCTAACTGTTGGGCCATGGTGTCCAGTCCCTTGGGCGTGAATTGATTTTGTGCAAACAAGCCTCGCAGTTCATAGCTGTACTTCTGATGTCGGCATCATTTTCTGGCCACCAAACTTCTTGCCGTGCCAACGATTTCATTTTTTCAATGCCCATATGGCCCTTATGTAGATCGTCCAAGACAGGCTTCCTCAACGGTGGCGGGATGAGTAATCGGTCTCCCCGACAAATCACACCGTCCGGTTGTATCAGTAGCTCATCACGGATCTGGTAAAGGCGTAGGTATTTCTTCCGCACATCTGGACGCCAACCGTTCCGTATGGCTGACATAACTGTTTAATAGTACTTCTTCGTGAACGTTCGTAGTTGCTCACGGGAAACGGCACATGATTGGGAGATGAGACAGCATGCTTCCGCTGGAGAAAGTTTTGCGTGCCTGGACAGGAAGTCGGCCTGCGGAATATCTTTTCCTGCTCTATGGACAATCTCATAATCGTATCCTGCAAGGTAGATACTCCATCTTTGTAACATCGAGGCCGTAGCTTTGGCAAGCGATTTCTTTGGATTGAATAAGAATTGCAGAGCTTGGTGGTCCGTGACAATCTGGAATCGTATTCCGAATAGATATTTGTGAAGTCGCTTGACCGCCCAGAATATCGCCAGTGCCTCCTTTTGCGTTTGTGAGTATCCTCGTTTTGCTTGGTTCAACAATCGGGATATACAGATGATCGGGAACCCTTCCTGCTCCAACACAGCACCAATTCCGACGTCCGATGCATCTGTGATCAAAGTGGTGGGTTTTATAGGCGAAAACGCCACCAGTACTGGTCGGTCCACAATAGCTTGAATCAAGGTGCGCAACACTGACTCCAATTCATCATTCCATTCCCACTTTTCTGCATGCTGAGTAAGAAATAGCGGTTGTGCCTGGGCTGCGAAATTCGGAATAAATCGTGAGTAGTATTGAAGGCAACCCATGATTGATCGTAGTTTGCATTGGTCACTTGGTGATTGCACATTAGCAAGTGCATCGTATCGAGTAGGATCGGGTCGGTATCCTTTGGAATCTATCACGTAGCCAAGAAATTGTAGTTCATTGACTCGGAACACGCATTTTGACGACTTGATTGCTACGTTTTTAGCTGCAAGTCGTTCCATCAGTGCCAATAGTCTTTGGTCGTGTTCCTCATGCGTTCTTCCGTAGATAATAAGATCGTCCTGGTAAGCTCGGACTCCTGGTAGGCCTTGGATCACCTTATCAATTGCCGATTGGAATATGCCTGAGGACACATGCAATCCGAATGGGAGGAAATTGAATTGAAATAAACCCCATGGAGTATTGATTGTGGTCAGTGGTTTTGACTTCTCTTCTAGTGGTATTTGCAAATATGCATTCGCAAGGTCAATCTTTGAGAATATCTTACTACCGTGAATTGCCCTCATAAAGTCTTCCGGCTCTTCTGTTGTCGCGGCACAACGCTTCAGTCTCGGGTTAAGTGTTAGTCTATAGTCGCCGCATATTCTCGGTTTCTTTCCATCGCTTTTCACTGCTACAACAATAGGTGTTGCCCATGCTGACGAACCAACTGGAGAAATAATACCAGTGCTTTCCAACTTCTTCAGGGTATTGAAGACGCCGTCTCTCACACCATAAGGCAAAATTCTACGTTTCAGGAATATCGGATCACCTTCAACTTCCAGTGTTGCTGGCTCTACCTTCATGCCACCAGTGTTCGTTGAACATTGGACGACCAATTTTCGTAGGGAGGACTGAATTTGTTCTCTTGAATTCTCAACGGGCACAATATTCAGCGATACAGGATGCTTAAGGGCTCGCAAGGCTTTCAGACCGAGGATTGCGGGACTTCTTTTAGATACCAAGAATCGGACTGGAATTGAAATCTCCTTGTCTTGTTTCACAAATAAAGTGGTTTCACCTGTCAGTGGCAAATTGTGTCCGGTAACGCCACGAAGTTTAACGTTGGTCGGTTGCACACGCGCCTCTGGGGCCAACCGGTTCAAGATTTCGGACAGCAGTACATTATCTCGCTGCTCGCAGATTCATGGGCTTCGGCGTAGAGGCACGTCAGGTGTTCAGCATCTTTCATTTGTAGGTCAACAATGTTAATACCTTCCGTAGCAATGAGACGATCCTCAAATTATTCTTCTAATAGACACTGAATTCACATTAGCAGCATGTTTCTGTAGAATAAGGATGAACCACAGGCAGCTTGTGATTAGGATTCGGACAGTGTGTTGAATTTTGCCGTTCGTGGCTTTGAATATCACCGGCATGACATGTTCAGTAGGAGTTGTCTTCAAATCTTGGAAACGGCCATGATGCAGGAGCTTTTGTATAGGTAGTATTAAGAAAACAGGATATAAATTCACGTCCCCCAGTAGGTCAAGAAAAATGTTGAATTATTCTCCGGCCTGACGTCCTTCCGAATGCTGCACTCCACAGCCCGAATCGTTCCACCCACTCTTCAATTTATCCAGGATAGAATGAAGATTAATGGTTCAAGAATGTCGGGTGATCCATCCTGCTCATGACGCCATAATTGCCTACTGTTGATTATATTGAATTAATAAGCCAGACCCAAGATGTAAGTGAGAACTAAAACCACGCCTCACACGAAACTCAGTATGTATTAATTAATGCCCCCAACTCTAACACCGAGAATTGAAGTATATAAGTATTGATTTATTATTCAAACAATCTCACAGCCAACCGGCTCGGCTCGCATCGTGGTGGGTAGGATTTTCGGAAACACACCAGTGACTAGAGCTACTGCACCAATTGGCGAGGTATTACGCTTCTATCAGTCACGAGCAAAGTATTCTGCCGCATCATTCTCCGACGTGTCTCCAATGCAGTTGAATCTTTTTTACGACAAGAGCAAGCCGGGTTCAGAAAAGGAAAATCTTGCATTGACCAAATCTTTGTCCTCCGTCAGATCCTGGAGCAGACACATGAATGGAATGCAGAGCTATGTGTGGCCTACATAGACTTTCAGAAGGCTTTCGATAGCGTTCACCGACCAGTGTTATGGAAAATCCTCCGCCATTACGGTATACCATCAAAGATAGTAAATCTCATAAAAGCCTTTTATGAGAAGTTTGAATGCCAAGTCGCTCACAATGGAATGCTCACTCAGAAGTTTGAGGTTCGTACTGGAGTGGGGCAAGGATGTATCCTCTCACCGATACTCTTCTCTCTAACAATAGACTGGATTATGAGACAGGTGACCGATGGCAGGGCAGCAGACATTCCATGGACCCCAGCGGGACCGCTAGAAGACCTGGACTATGCGGATGATGTTGCCCTCTTGGCGTGCAAGATCAGTGACATCCAGAGCAAGAGCAATCGACTATCCGAAATTGGCAAGACGGTGGGTTTAGAAATTAACGCTGGCAAATCGGAGGTAATGCGGAAGAATGTTCCGGAGCAACCACCAATGTTCGTGGACGGTCAACCGCTCAGTGAGGTTACAGATACAGTCTACCTTGGGAGCAAACTGACTGTAAATGATGACTGTGAAGATGAGGTCAGGAGAAGGATCGGGAAGGCGAAACAAGCATTCTGCATGCTGAATTCCATTTGGAAATCCTCCGCTCTCAGCATTAACACGAAGATCAGACTCTTCAAGAGCAACTTTCTGAGTGTGTTGCTGTATGCATCGGAATGCTGGAAGACGACCGCTGCTATTGAGCGCAGAATGAACGTGTTTCAAACTAAGTGCTTGAGAAGGATTCTTCGAATTTTTTGGCCACACACCATTTCGAATGAAGAGCTCCTGAGAAAACTGGTCTGGAGGTGGTATCTACCGTAGTCAAAAGACGACGGTGGAGATGGTTCGGTCATGTCTGCAGGATGGATCCCAGTTCGCATACGAAGGTAGCCATTCACTGGCGTCCGCAAGGTAAACGAAAAAGGGGACGGCCAAGGAAACTTGACGCAGAACGTTGGAACGCGAACTACATGCCCAAGGATTCACGGTGCAGACGGCAACGGAAGCAGCGGCAGACCGGAACCACTGGCGTGAAGTTGTCTTCGCCTCATGTGCCACCCGGCACGGAGAGGACTGAGTGAGTGATTGAGTTTCACGCTGTTTTTACGTAAGCAGACAAAATGAGCACAATTGGCCGAAATGCCATAAGAAGGAAGAATGCATTTTTCAAGTCATTTAAAGGATAATGATCAGCTACATTAAATAGAATGATATTCATAGAACCGGATTCTTTCTGACTAATTTCAGTTCATAGACTTTCTAAAAATATGTTGGCTTTTTCCAGGATATCATGTGCAATAATAAAGAATAAATAAATGAATGATTTATTCTTCCATATCCAAGGCATGCTAAGCATGATCAATAATTAACAAATTGTTTGTATAAACAATAGACAAATGAGTACAATCTTTATTAAATTCTCAAGGTCAAACCTGAAGGGGAATTTTTACGTTCGTTAATCAATAATAATAGTTAAATAGTTTCATGGTTTATTACGATATAAAAAGCTAAGAGCCTGTACAAACCGCAGGATAGATTGAGCGGTGGGTCGAAAAAGCCAAGAGAAATGTTTGAGTTTCCAAGGCCTTATAGCGGGCCTCATTCGCGTTTAGCCTGCACCATCAATGGATTTTTGTGGCATTTGGACAGGTTGGGCGTCAACCCGGGACACAGCTACCCACCACATCCTCCGGAACAGGGTCAGTTTAAACTGCGTGTATACGGACTTCCGATACTGGGATCTGGAATAGCAGTGAAACTGGGAAAGAGTTAGCGGGGTTGTGACGAATATGCAAATGGCACAGAAAGAGAACTTACCGTTGCCACGAGCTAGTGAATTTGAAAAAAAATGCGGTGGGGTTTGTAAAAAAATGAAAATAGTGTTTACGGGGTACAGTGTATTCTTTTGCATGAATATAATTATATATATTTATACATAATTTCATACGCATATAATAATTCACAACACTTATAACAATTCTCATTAACGTAACGCTCGGCTTATCCGCTACGTGTCTTGGGAGTGGGAGATTTCATGAAGGTGAGAATCGAGGAGACCTTTGAATGAACCGAGAGAAGCGGCCCTTAAAAATCGTGTCTGGAAGAGTGTTCCACTGACTGCATACTCTCACAGAAAAAAAGCTGTCGGCATTCAAGCCTGCTCTGTTGATGTAACAGTTTGAGCTCATGTCCTTGGAGAGGGAACGAATAGGGAGTTGCATGGATGGGAGGGGTCAGTCAAGATCCGGTGGGTAAGTAACATGTCACCGTGGTGAAGACGGTAGGTAACGGAGAATATATTTAAACTGCGTAACCTTTTCTCGTAAGACATGTTGTGCATACCACGGACAAGCTTTGTCGCACGTCGCTGGGCTTTTTCGAGAAGGAACACGTCTTTGCATAGCCAAGGCTGCCAAGCATGTACTGCGTACTCCAAGTGTGGACGGA
>JACCGJ010018699.1:0-18799 GCA_013407085.1 Atriophallophorus winterbourni | reverse complement strand
AAATATTCAGCATCGCTTACATTCAACGAGCATATACATCACGTGATCTCAAAAGCAAAGCAGAGTTTTAATATGATTCATAAGTTCTTTACTCTCCCACAATGTGAGTTAGAACTTTATAAACTTTTCACTATACCCCTCTTTGATTTCTGTAATATAATATATAGCAGTATAAATAAAACCGATACCATCCTTTTGGAAAAAGTACAGCGTACTTTTACCAAATCAATCACCGGATATAGCTCGAATCAATCATATAGAGAAAGATGTAAGCAGCTGAAGCTAGAACCACTATGGTTCCGTAGAATTAGACACAACCTAATACTGTTCTTTAGAATAAGATCTTCTGATAATATAGATATAAATTCGTCTATTCGCTTCCGACAAGGTCCTAGATATAATTTAAGAAATCAAGATAACCTAGTGGAATTAACTAGATCATGTACGAAAGTAAGAAGTAACTTCTACCTAAATAAATACGCTAAACTCTGGAATATTCTTCTGAAAAACATAAGACTGTGTACCTCACTATGTGATTTTAAATCACATCTGAATTCATTTTTCACAGTTGAAAAATAAATGAAACTTCTCAACCTAGATGTTTCATTAGATGAACTATACAATCATGGCATTGCTGGATATTAACAGTGATATCAGTTTTTCAACTTTCATAGTGAACAGTTACTCCGTCCCTTAGTATTTATTTTCCAGATTATCTCTTTACATCCATATGAAGAATTCCGGTTCACAAACGAGTCAACACTGGGACGCCAAATGTTCTACGAATACCCACGAAAAGACACTCTCCATTCAAAACTTATATTCGACAATAATAATGTGTTGCAACTGAACATTTTTGAAGTTTCTCTCTCTTCGAGATTCCTCGCATCTTCGATGTTCCGGTCCATCGTTCTTCAATATTCTTCGTATCATTTTTCCCCTCACTCGATTTTCTTTTCATACAATAACTGCTCATATATTGAATTTCTGTAAAACTGATTGATTATCATTTACCTGGACCATTTTAACGAACGAAAAATTATCTGCACGTATGACCTCGAAAATGGTAATAATTATTGTCCATTTTTATGCTTTATGTATACAAACAACTTTGATAATTACCGATCATACTTAGCATGCCTTGGAATTTTAAGAATAAAATATTTATCTATTTATTGGAAGCGTAAGACAATCGGCTGTGATAAACAATGAGCTAAAGAGACTGAGTGTCGACGTGGCTGCCCTTCAAGAGACGCGATAACCAGACACTGGTATTCTAACACAAGGTGAATACACATTTTTTGAAAGGAAGAGGTTCCGATGATCCTCGATTGCATGGAGTTGGGTTTGCCGTTCGAAACGACCTACTAAAAGCAACAGAATCGAGCAGCAGTGGAAGCGAACGGATTTGGACTCTAAATCTGAAGTGCATTCTAATGATAATAATAATAATATATATATTCTTGGATATCCAAGGCATGCAATACATGATCAGTTTATCAAAATTTGAACAGCAAAAGAAAATAGTAGAGTGCAAGTGACCGAAGTGAGCGGGATTTTCAAACATTTTTTTCCGGTCAATAAGGGAAATTAATATACAGTAGGTAAGAAAAAAATTATCAATGTCTAATAGAAATGAAATTTCATTTGAATTATGTCACGATTTACGAATGGCAAGGATGCAAGAAACAAATGGAGAACAGAAATGGAAGGGAATTATGGAAAAAGTGGTGCGAATTGTAATGAAGTTGTCATAAAAAATTGATAAATAAATTATATATGAATAAATTCATGTTTTTACGGAAAGTTTCAATAAGAACATTGAAAAGGGAACATAAATCCATCGGAATAAGAAAATCTAAGAAATTGTGGGGGATGAGAGAGGGTGTGGCTAATAGCAGGAAGGAGGCAGTAAGGTGCTGTGCTCCAATACTCTTGAAACATTGTCGACCAATCGAACCCATATGTGTTCACCAGCCGGATTTTCGTTATCTGCAGGAGAATGAATCGCATACGGAACAAATCTCGGGTGGATAGATTTCGAGCCAATTACAGTGATGGTTCGTTATTCGAAGACACTGGAATAAAATGAAAAATTTTCTCTTCACCAGCACGGCGAGAGGTCATCAAATTAAAATAGTATATCATTCAAGAAATAAGAATGTACATTTAAAAAACATAATGTTTTTTTATATTTTTAGTTTTTTGTACGTTTTTTTCATTTTTTGGTAGATATTTATTATTTTGCACGGTAAGATAAAAAAAATGAGACATTTCTAGGCCTCATGAGAAATAAAAGACAGTTATATACATAATGGTGTATAGAAAATGTTATCGGAGGCAATGTTGAGATTCATTTGTGTAAAAGCATTTCTAGGGTCTGGTAACCTGACACTTGAATGGTCAGTTATCCAGAGAATACTATCTGACCTCATGACATACTAATATATGCAGATATATAAGCAGATAACGGTTAAGGATATGTTTATATGATAAAAATGATCATAAAACGCACGGTTACGATGAAGATGTGTAACAAGATATCTAAGTGTCCGGCAACCTGACACTTGAATGACCAGTTATCCAGAGAATACCATAAGACATCATGATATACTAATATGTGGAGAAAAATGTGGAATTAGAAACCTGGGATCCCATGAGAGCATAGAATATATAGAGAAGAGTTTATCTTAAGGATTTGGGATAGTGAGTGAACGGTAAGAGTTTCTACAAGTGTTTTAAATTTTCCTGTAGATGTGCATATACGGAAATGAAGAGGAAGAGAATTCCAAAGTTGTGCATATCTAACTTAGAAGGAGTTACGTCTAACTTTAGCGCGAGCGAAAGGGATATTCACTATCCTTGTTCGATTACGCAGATCATATTGAATATAATCGCGAAAGCGCGTGCCAGACTGTATGTAGTGAACTGCTTCCACTTTGTTACTTCGTAATATGTACATACAATTTTTGGCCTTGTGTAGTTATTCGTTTTTTGGCCATTTCCACTTCATCTGTATCAATGCTTGTATATTACACTTTTTGGCGGTCAATACAATTTCAAACTGGGACTTTGTCTTCTCCCGTGATTGCGAAGTCTGTGCGCGCCACTCTGTGCTGGAACTGTGATTAACGGAATCTCCAACATTTTAGCGCTGTCTGCACCTTGGATTCCATTTCTTGGATTTTCCTTTGTGGATTACTTCGATGTAGTTGGACGTTACGGATCTTTCATTGGACATTTGCTCCTTTGGTAGTTTAGTGAGTTCTTTCCATTTTTGCCATTTTTGTGTGTAGTGCTAGACTTATATTTTTGGTCCACTACATAATTGGTGAGCCCTTCGAACCGCAATTTTTTTCATTTATGATAAATTCGTATTTGTAAATTTTTGGCTTATATCACTTAACACCCCACCATGAGCGATTTTTCCACAAGTAAAGTTTCTACAATCCTACAACAACATATCTCATGCACATTACCGGCTTTAGTCGTTTCTAATCTTCCTCTTTTGTTCGGCCAAATTGAAGCTATTTTTCGTATATATGGCATCACCGATGAATCTATTATGTATTCTCATTTGGTGACCCTGCTCCCTCTTAACGTAGCTGAACAATTCAGTGATCTTATTTATGCTATGCCTGAGGTCAAGCCATACAAAAAGCTCAAATCCGCACTAATAGACCGAATTGGTTCTTCTGAGCAAGAGAAGCTCGACGTCCTCTTTTCCAAAATGGCTCTTGGTGATAAAAAGCCATCTCAGCTTCTTCGCCAGATGAAAGAGCTACTTGGAAACAAAAGGATTGAGGAGAGCATTTTAACACAGTTGTGGTTTAAAAACCTCCCAGCTGACATTTGGCAAGTGCTTGCTGGTTTGATTACTTACGTATCATTAGACGAACTAGCACAAGCGGCTGACAAAATGCTCGAAGCAAAAGAAGCCGACCAAATTACGGTTGATTCCGAACACATCGATTCGCCCTGCCCATGTTCGGAATTAAAAGAACAAGTCGCTGAACTGACTCTTGCGGCGAACTCTCTTTCGTCAAAATCTCCCAACCCACCTCGCTCAAAATCTAAATCTCGATCATCGAAAACCCCTGAGCGCGTATGTTGGTACCACAAGAGATATGGGGATAAAGCCTCAAAATGCATCTCTCCGTGTTCAAAAACCGTCAAAATCAAGGGTCAATCCGTTACGGCGACTACTGTTCCCGGCCTACCAAACCCGAGTCGCCTATTCTATGTTACAGACAAATCGAGTGGTCTGCGTTTTCTAGTCGATACTGGCGCTGAAATTAGCGTCATACCTCCAACATCCAGCACCTCCAAACCGTCGTCCTACACTCTTCAAGCGGCAAATGGCACTCGTATTAACACTTACGGCCAACGCCTGCTAACCCTCAACTTAGGACTAAGACGCAGTTTTCCCTGGGTGTTTCTCATCGCGGAGGTTAATTGCCCAATAATCGGCATCGACTTTCTGTCTCACTTCGGTCTAACTGTCGAAGTAAAACAGCGGAGATTAGTAGATACGAAAACCTCTTTACAGGTCTCAGGTATCACTACTAAAGCCATTTCCTCCGGCATCAAAGCTGTCACTCCAGAAACTTCGACTTTTTGTGCTATACTGCATGAATTCCCATCCGTCATGCAGCCCCCAAGACCGACAGACAAAGTGACACACTCCGTGAAACATCACATTGTCACTAGCGGACCACCAGTCTCCTTCAGACCTAGGCGACTTCACCCGTCGAAACTCAAGATCGCAAGAGCCGAATTTGAGCACATGCTAGAGCTCGGGATCATCCGTCCCTCTTCCAGCTCCTGGTCGTCACCACTTCATATGGTCCCCAAGAAGACCTCAGATGACTGGAGGCCATGTGGCGACTATCGTGCTCTTAACAATCGAACGGTCCCAGACAGATATCCGGTGCCACACATTCACGATTTTTCTTTGAATCTTTGTGCCACAACGATCCTTACTAAGCTTGATCTCGTCCGTGCTTATTATCACATCCCGGTAGCCGAGGAAGACATACCAAAAACGGCAGTCACAACTCCTTTCGGCTTATACGAATTCACTCGGATGCCCTTTGGCCTGAGAAACGCTGCACAAACCTTCCAACGTTTCATCGACGAAGTCTTGCGAGGCTTGCCGTTTGCCTACGCATACATCGACGACGTCTTGATTGCCAGCAACTCTCCAGAGGAGCATGTTGAGCACATCCGTCTCGTTTTAGAGCGTTTCGTTAACTACGGGATAAAGATCAACCCAAGTAAATGCATTTTCGGCACAGATTCACTGGACTTCCTCGGTCATCGCCTTACTCGATCTGGTATCACACCTCTTCCCGAGAAATGCCAGGCGATTTCCGACTTTCCTGTCCCCACAACGGTAACGCAGTTGCGCCGCTTTATCGGCATGATCAACTTTTACCGTCGCTTTATTCCAAACTGCGCAAAGATCATTGCACCGCTGACGATTTGCTCGACTCCAAATCAAAATCTCTTCAGCTTTCGCCTGAGGCACTTGAAGCTTTTGCCGCATCCAAAAAAGCTCTTTGCAGTGCCACAGAACTCTCATTCATTGATCCGGAACCGACCTTTCCTTTGTCATTGACGACCGATGCCTCCAATTCGGCTGTGGGAGCTGTTTTACAACAACACCACAAGAACACAGTCCGTCCACTGGCATTTTTCTCGCAAAAGCTTAATCCGGCACAAACTCGCTACAGCACATTTGGCCGTGAATTACTTGCGATATATTTGGCCATACGGCATTTCCGTCATTTAGTGGAAGGTCGTGACTTCATTATCTTTACGGATCACAAACCATTGACTTTTGCTCTGCAGTCTAAACTTGATCGTCATTCGCCACGCGAGATTCGCCACTTAGATTACATCTCTCAGTTCTCTACCGATATTCGTTACGTCAAAGGAGATGCGAACTTGGTTGCCGATGCTTTATCAAGACCTGACATTTCTGTTTTGTCTTCAGCACACCATTTGATCTCTCCCTTTTGACTAACCATCAAGCCGAGATTGATAAAACCGAACTCGCGAAGTGTCGATCCCTGGATTTGCAGCAAATTCAGTTACCAAACGCCGATGCCTCGTTGATGTGCGATATCTCGACAGGGAAACCTAGACCTCTTGTCCCTCTTTCTCTGCGACGTGCCATTTTCGATCATTTTCATTCGATGTCTCATCCTGGAAAGCGTGCCACCGTGAGGCTAATCGCAGATCGTTTCGTTTGGCCGTCCATGAATAAGGATATACGAAATTGGGTCCAGCATTGCATTCCTTGTCAAAAGAACAAGATATCTCGACATACCTTCACACCTTACGTTCCTTTCAGGCATCCCAACTGTCGGTTCTCTCATGTGCATCTTGATCTCGTCGGTCCTATGCCATTATCGAACGGATACTCATTCATCCTAACGGCGATTGATCGTTTTACTCGATGGCCGATTGCTGTTGCGATCGAAGGCACATGTTCAGAGACTGTAGCACGCGCCTTCGTCGAACATTGGATTGCCAATTTTGGCACACCATCTGTCATCACAACCGACCGTGGAGCTCAGTTTCAATCGAATTTGTTCCGAGATTTGACGCGACTCCTTGGCTGCCAGCACATACGAACCAACGCCTACCACCCTAATTCGAACGGATTGGTTGAACGCTTCCACCGGCAGCTTAAAGACTCTTTAGCTTGTCAGCCTGATCCTGACAAATGGACTGAGAATTTGCCACTTGTTTTTCTTGGAATACGTTCCGCTATCGAAGAAGACATGCAGTGCTCAGCCGCAGAGTTAGTTTTTGGTACCACCCTGTGTCTTCCTGGTAAACTTTTTGTGTCTAGCCAGTCACCACCTCCGTCGTCAGATTACATTTCTCGCTTGCGATCGTTCATGTCCAAGATAGACTTTACGCCTTCTCGTCAGCGCATTATCCACCAACAGAAATCACCTCATCTTGATACGTGTGATTTTGTTTTTGTACGACTTGACTCTGTCTGCAGACCTCATCAACCATCTTATCATGGAACACACAGAGTTATTCAGCGTAAATCCAAGTACTTCGTTTTGGATATGAATGGTCGACGTGACACTGTTTCTATAGACCGCTTAAAACCCGCTTTTGTCGAGCTTAAGCAGCAATCTCCACCAAGCATCACTACGCCTCACGAACAACCCCCTAATAATCCTCATGCGCCAACCTCCACCCATGTTCATCCCAATTCCCCGGTCCATCCTACCCCCGTTCAAACCCGAACCGGTAGACATGTACACTGGCCCAAACGCCTTGCTGACTACGTGACCTTATGAACATTTCGAGCATATGTTACCCTTCATTCAAGCCTAACTAACGCTCTGTTGGGGGAGAATTGTAGCGAACTGCTTCCACTTTGTAACTTCGTAATTTGTACATACAATGTTTGGCCTTGTATAGTTATTCGTTTTTTGGCCATTTACACTTCATCTGTATCAATGCATGTACATTACACTTTTTAGCGGTCAATACAATTTGGAACTGGGACTTCGTCTTCTCCCGTGATTGCGAATTCTGTGCGCGTTACTCTGTGCTGGAACTATGATTAACGGAATATCCAACATATTAGCGCTGTCTGCACCTTGGATTCCATTTTTCGGCATTTTTAAACATTTTTTCCGTTCAATAATGGAAAAGAATATACAGTAGGTAAGAAAAAATTTCAGTGTCTAATAAAAATAAAATTTCATTTAAATTATGCCGAGATTTACGAATGGCAAGGATGCAAGAAACAAATGGAGAACAGAAATAGAAGGTAATTATGGAAAAAGTGGTGCGAATTGTAATGAAGTTGTCATAAAATTGATAAATAAATTGTATATGCATAAATTCATGTTTTTACGGAAAGGTTGGTTGTAAAGATTGAAAAGGGAACATAAATCCATCGGGATAAGAAAATCTAAGATATAGTGGGGGGTGAGAGAGGGTGTGGCTTATAGCAGGGAGTAGGCAGTAGGGTGTTGTGCTCTTGAACAATTTTCGACAAATTAAACCAAAATTTGTTCACTACCCGGATTTTCGTTATCTGCAGGAGAGTGAATCGCATACGGAACAAATCTCGGGCGGATAGATTTCGCGTCAATTACAGTGATGGTCCGTTATTCGAAGACACTGGAATATAATGACAGATTTTCTCTTTACCAGCACGGTGAGAGGTCATCAAAGTAATTTAGTATATCATTTAAGAAATAAAATGTACATTAAAAAACATAATGTTTTTATATTTTTTACGTTTTTCACTTTTTTGGTAGATTTTTATTATTTTGCACGTTTGGATAAAAATGTGACATTTCTAGGCCTCCTGCGATATATTAGACAGTTATATACATAATGGTGTATAGAAAATCTTATCGAAGGTGTAAATGACGAAAATTTTGTGTAAAATTCCTTCTTATTTTTCTGTTTGAACAATTGAATTCTTCTTAATTCTCAACAATTTTATTTTACATTGTTTTTGTGTACACATTTCCCTTATGCACTTGTATACTCCGTTTTGTTTTACTGAAGTAATTTATATTGCTTGGCTGCCATTAAAATTCCACATATTTTGCTCGTGGTATTTGGAGAAAACAGAGACGATTGTTCACCATTGTATTGGTAATTTTATTCCTTTGCATTTATCATTTGGCAGTCTATCTTGTCAGCATTGGCTGAATTTATTGTTGTCATTTGGAAACTTTAAGCATTTTTGGCTCAGATCATTTGTACATCCCGGTACAGTTGAGGTTTGTGAATTGTTATTGTCTATTAATTTTGTTAATAGAACCGTAGAAAACTCGAATCATTGTGGTTTTGAATAGTCGAAATAAGAAACGGGTGGACTACGCGTTAAACAGCGACTTTAGTCGTTATTGTTGAGATTAATTAGTGAAAAGGCATTTCTAGGGTCCAGTAACCTGACACTTGAATGGCCAGTTATCCAGAGAATACTATCTGACCATTACGTTTGTAAACGTTTATGTACCGACGCTCTATGCGACGCCTGCTGAAAAAGACGTTTTTTATCACAACCTCGCAACAGTTCTCGAAAATGTGCCACAAAGAAACTGTGTAGTGGTATTGGGTGATTTCAATGCTAGAGGTGGTGCAGATTACGAGTCTTGGCAAAACTGTATCGGGAGGTTCGGTGTAGGTAAAACCAATGAAAATGGACAACGCCCTTTAGAATTATGCACACAGTTCAGTCTTTGTGTCAGTAACACCTTTTTTCAAACAAAACCACAGCATAAGGTCTCTTGATAACATCCTCGCTCTAAGCATTGGCATCAGCTTGATCTTACTCTTGTTAAGTGAACTAATATAGGAAGCATACTTCTCACCAGAACATATCAAAGCGCAGACTGCGACACTGATCATTCACTGGTCTGTGCAAAACTGACGCTGCCCGACACGAGAGTTCACCGCACCAAATTGTCTGATAAGCCTAGGATTGACGTCACCCGCATATGCGAACCTAATCTAGCTGCGCGATTTGCAAAAGCCGTTACAGTCGATTTTAGCAAGACAACCCAAATTAAATCGGCTTCAGAAAAATGGAAGCGATGAACAGCTGCATATTTTGAGTCGCACTTTGCACTTTCGGTCCAGAGAAAGCTCGAACGAGCGACTGGTTCGAAGCAAAAGCTTCTGAGATGACTGCTGTGTTGGATGAGCAACGCTCAGCATTCTTGAGGATCAAAGGTATGCTAACAGATGAAAACTTACGACTTTTAAGAGCATCTGGAAGTAAGGTCTAACAGACTGCAAGGCGATGTGCAAAATAAATATTGGTCTGAAATTAGCTTCAATATCCAAAAGGCTGCGGATGCTGGAAATTTTCACGGTATGTATGATGGGATGAAGAGAGCCATTGGTCCAAACAAACTTAAAACGTCTGCCATTAAGTCTGCATCTGGTGACCCGATTGTGGACAAAACTCAGCAGATGGAAAGATGGGTAGAGCACTTCTCCTCTCTCTACTCTCAAGACAGTACGGTTTTATCACATGTATTTGAAAATGTCAAGCGGTTGCCGACTATTGAATATATAGATACTCCCCCTACTCTCGATAATCTCAATAGGGCAATCGACCGCTTAGCGAATGGTAAGGCCCCTGGTGACGACGGAATTCCACCTGAACTCATCAAATGCTGTAGACCAGCATTATTACAACCTCTTCACCATTTGCGTTTTCAGTGCTGGCAGGAGGAGTGTGTGCCACAAGAAATGCGAGACACAAAGATCATCACGCTTTTTAAGAATAAGGGTGATATAAGCGCCTGCAACAATTACAGAATAATATCTCTGTTAAATGTTGTGAGTGAAGCGTTCGTGAATGTTTTACAGAAACGGTTATAAGAGTGAGCTGCTTCCGCAGAGGAAGATCAAACGTTGACATAAGATTCTCCCCGGGACAACTTCAAGAAAAGTGTGGGGAACAGTGTATGCCATTATACGCTGGTTTTATTAATTTAACGATGGCATTCGACCACGTCAACAAAAAGGTTCATTTCAGAATGCTTGATCTGATAGGCTGCCTCCCCAGACTGCTCAGACTCGTTATTTCGTTCCACTTAAACATGAAATGCACAGTCCATTTTAACGGTTTCAGGTCAGAAGCCTTTGAAATTCTCCGAGGCGTCAAACAAGGGTGTGTTCTTGCTACCACGCTGTTCGGCATTTTCTTTACTCTGCTTCTGAAGCACGCTTTCAGGACGAGGACAGAAGGTATTTACCTACGCACGCGAAGTGATGGCAAGCTTTTCAACCTGAACTGGTTGAGTTCACAAACCAAGGCATGGGATGTGCTAATCCGTGACCTGCTGCTTACTTACGATGCAGCCATTGTTGCTCACTCCCAAGAGCACCTCCAGTCTCTAATGGACTGTTTTTGGTTCGCATGCAAAGAATTTGGGCTATCAATCAACATGAGCAAGACCAAAGTCCTTGGTCAAGGAACTGTATCGCCTCAAATCATACGTGTTCGAAACTGTCAGCTTGAATCAGTACATCAGTTCACACACCTTAGTTCAACCATTGCGGATAACCTCTCGCTAGACACCGAGATCGATAAGCGGATTGGCAGAGCAGCTGTCATTTTGTCCCGATTAAACTCTCGGGTTTGAGGTAACTGCAAGCTGACTGTAAAGACAAAGTTGATGGTATACAGCGCGTGCGTACTAAATGCTTAACTGTACGGCAGTAAAACCTGAACCACCCACGCGAGACACGAACGGAAGCTGAATGCTTCCCATCTACGAAGCATCCGTCGTATCTTGAACATATCGTGGATGGACAGAGTGACTAACGCTGAAGTGCTTACAAAAGCTGGTCTACAGAGCATGTTCACCCTATAACATCAGCGCCGCCTGCGGTGGCTTGGTCGTGTTTATAGAATTGAAAATGGTCATATTCCGGAAAATCTACTCTATGTTGAGTTGTAATTATGAAGTCGACCATTGGGCAGACCGCACTTGCGGTACAAAGATGTTTGCAAAAGAGATATCAAAGCTCTTGACATTGACCCCGCGAGATGGGAAGAACTTGCTCTTGACCGCTCACATTGTAGTCATTGTGTAAAGCGTCGTCTGCAAGCTGGGGAGTAGGAGATACGGCTCTTGGCTGCTGAACGCAGATCACGCCGCCGGCGTGCAACTGATACAATACAACAGAGTTCTGACTATAGTTGCCAGCGCTGCGGGAGAGATTGTTCCTCCCGAATCGGACTGTTCAGTCATTCCAAAAGCTGTAGAACACGAACAGTCACGCGATTGTGAAGTACATCCATGGTCGACATCGACTGAAGGAGGCCAACAACAACAAGATATATATATATCACGGCATGCTTTAGGATCACGTCTTTTTAAAAAAAGCAATAAACACCCAAAATGCCAAAAATATTGTATTTTTGTAATCTTCTTTATCGTTCATAACCGATTTACAATTTTACCTTGATGACCTCTCACCATGATGGTGAAGAGAAATTATTTAATTGTATTCCAGTGTCTCCGACTCTCAAACAAACTTTGATACTGTCCTATGCTTCATCCGCATAAGACTGATACTTCTGTATAAACAATAAGCCCTACTGACGAACAGTTTTGGTTTCCATTCCTCGACATTTCTTCGAATTACGTGGATTGTACAACCAGCCCAAACCTCTTGCAATTTAAACCACTTTCTCTACTCGTCCCTTAAATTTTCTAATTTTTTCAATTTAACTTCGGAGTTTTCATGTAATTTTTTCAGTCACACCACCAACATCCAGAAGAAGTCAATTTTATAATATAACTTACAGTACGGGAGAGTAAAGAACTAATGAATCATATCTACACTCTGGTTTGCCTTCGAGATCATGTGATGTATATGGTCGTTCAATGTAAGCGATGCAGAATATTTGAGCCCAAGATCACATGTGCAGTCGATAATTTGAATGGAATTACTACTAAGAAGGATTGAGCTATCAGGAATTGTACATTCTAAAGGCATGAACTTAGATTTTTCTACAGAGAATGAGATACCATTAATTTTACCCCATTTAAATAATACAGCCAAACCTTTGTTAAGCCTGGCAATGTAAGTTTGTGTTTCAGAAGATGGAAAATAAATCATTACTTTCATGTTGTCCGCGAACAATAATAGTCTACTATGTGAGATGACTGTATGAACATCATTTACGTATAGGAGAAAACGTAATGCACCTAAAACACTGCATTGTGTCACGCCACTTGGAATCGGCAAGGTGCGCGATCTGTGGCCATTAACTTCAACACAGTATGTGCAATCTTTAAGAAAAGCGGTGAGCCAAGAATGAAGATTCCCACCTATGCCAAATGAACTCAGCTAAGAAATTATTCATCATGGTTAACATTCCTTGTATTTCCAAGAATAAAATTTATTGATTTATTTATTAAGATAGTAATAGTGTATGCGGTACTTTGTCAAAAGCTTTAGTTATAACAGGTAAGACAACTATCACTGTTAAACCATTTTCAATTGAACTTGTAATGCATTCTAAGTATTCTTACTGGCAAGTGATTCAGGATCTTTTGTTGAAGAAAGAAAATGAAGAAGAAGAATTTGACTTTATTCATATACACGAATTTTCAGGAGTTACAAAATTTCCACCACATAATTTAAAACAAATTGACCGATAGGTCCCGATATCAATTTGTCGAGTGAACGATGTTTATTTTCCTTCTTGACTGATAATTTCCATATGTGATCCATTTTTTTAACAAATGGTGTAACCAAGCCTTTTGAGACAAAAGTGTTACAATTCCCGGTATCTCGTAATTCGTTTTAAATTGCGCGTCGAAAATTGGCCTTAGTTGATACGAAAAATGATGCATTTTGCACACAGCTAGCGTTGACATTTAACAATATATATATATATATATATATATATATATATTGAACGTAAAATTCCGCTGCAGAATTGACCTTCAAAATGTATTGCGATTGTACATACCACAACTGGATTTTTAAAATAGTTTGGCTATTATTGATCTTGATTAGCATGTTCTGAATATATATCGTATTTTTCGGACTATACGGCGCACCGGATTATAAGGCGAAGTATCAGTGAACGATCTGTTCCCTTATGGCTCACTGCCGATTTTTCGTACAAATTAGTGTTTTTATGTGCGCCTTATAGTCCGAAAAATACGGTATATACGATTCTGAGACTGCGTGTGTTCCAGTTATATTGTAGCGGTTGATCCAGCGTAGATTTCACAACTAAATGCGTACGCCTTCTGATTATTGTACACAACAAATCGTAACACACTTCTCAGCTTAACACGGCAAACAGATCCAAAACAATCAGACGATTGACTTGTCCCAAAACAGAACACGTGAGTAGCGTAAATAATATATTTAAATTGGGTATATACTTACATGTATCATTATAACAAAACAAATAAAAAAATATGTAAGATTAATATAATGAAATATACAATGATGAAAACACAATAATACTCCCTTCCTTGAACGTTAGAAGAGAGTGAAACGCTCGAAACAAAAATTTACTCCGCATGGACTGCAAGATTTGCAGGCCAACTGACTCTCCGACGTGATCGAATTTTTTTTAACTGGGGAGGTTGAGTAAGAACTTGGAGGAGAGAGTTCACACGGCTGGGTCGATTGGGTTGACTGAGGCACACTGGGATAATAGGAGTGGGTGGGGTTAAAGAAAAAATGTCAACATCGAAGGTACCACTTCGGGTGTGAACGTTTGAAGGTGGTGTTTCGTCGCACACCAGTTCGTTAAAAGTAGCTTTCATGCGGTCAATAGTAACCGTATCTTGAGCACCATTTATCTCGATGACGAAGTAATAATAATAATATATATTCTTGGACAACCAAGGCATGCAATACATGATCAACTTATCAAAGTTTGAACAGCAAAAGAAAACAGAACGGTGCAAATGACCAAAGTGAGCGGAATTGTTAAATATTTTTTCCATTTAATAATGGAAACGAATGTACATTAGATAAAAGAAGTTGCTTAATGTCTAATAACAATAAAGTACCATTTAAATTTTGACAAGATTTAGGAATGGCAAGGATGCTAGTGAAAAGAAAATCATTCATTATATTTCAGTTTCTTCGAATAACTAACCATCACTGTAATTGGCTCGAAATCTATCCGCCCGAGATTTGTTCCGTATGCGATTTACTCTCCTGCTGATAACGAAAATCCGGCTGGTGAACAAATTTTGGTTCGATTCGTCGACAATTCTTCAAGAGTATTGGAGCAAAGCACCTTACTGCCTACTCCATGCTATTAGCCACACCCTCTCTCATCCCCCGCAATTTCTTAGATTTTCTAATTCCGATGGATTTATGTTCCCTTTTCAATCTTCTTAACCAACCTTTCCGTAAAATCATGAATTTATGCATATACAATTTATTTATCAATTTTTTATGACAACTTCATTACAATTCACACCACTTTTCCATAATTACCCTCCATTTCTGTTCTCCATTTGTTTCTTGCATCATTGCCATTCGTAAATCTTGACATAATTTGAATGAAATTTTATTTTTATTAGACATTGAAAATTTTTTTACCTACTGTATATTCATTTACCTTATTGAACGAAAAAATGTTTAAAAATCCCGCTCACTTCGGTCACTTGCACTGTACTATTTTCTTTTGTTGTTCAAATTTTTGATAAACCGATCATGTATTGCATGCCTTGGATGTCCAAGAATATATATTATTATTATTACAAATATATTCCAACTCCGAACTCCGGTGCGTCGCGTAGATCGGCAATGATAATCGGCGAAGCTGAAAAATGTGGCGACACGTCAATTTCGCCGTTAACCGTCGTGATTCACAAATGCGCAATACAGCACCAGCGAACCAAGCAGAAGACGAACGCGCGTGGAAGAAGTATATTGTTAATTAATGAGTATTTACAGAATGCGATACTAAGGATGAATAACAACAACTCATTTAACGAACGGAAGATCAATAGTCTATGAGTGATAAGGACAAGAAGAAATCGATAGATCGATATGGCAATATCGAACGATAATTTCTAAATTAATTGATAAAAATGGATCAAACATAAGTATGTACAAATCACTGATTAAAGCAAGCCTCGATAGAAATAGAATTACATTTGAAAAAAAAGTGAAATTACAAATTGCTACAACCCCTACCTTAATTACTAGATATCCGGAATCAAGATCGTGTGAAACGTACGAACTGTATACTCAATATACAAGTGCCGCGTGCGTAACCGCATACCGTCGAATGAATTCTGGTCGCGTGATTGGATTTTAGCCATCTTCAGCACTGTGCAACTTATCTCGAACCTGAACGTAATGATAAGCTTCGAAGCGGTACTGTGTTTTCACAACTTCATTACAATGCACACAATATTTTTCCATAATTACCTTCTATTTCTGTTCTCCATTTGTTTCTTGCATTCTTGCCATTCGTAAATCTTGACATAATTTAAATGAAATTTTATTTCTATTAGACACTGAAAATTTTTTCTCACCTACTGTATATACATTTCCCTTATTGAACGGAAAAATGTTTAAAAATCCCGCTCACTCCGGTCACTTGCACTATTCCATTTTCTTTTGCTCTTCAAATTTTGATAAACTGATCATGTATTGCATGCCTTGGATGTCCAAGAATATATATATATTATTATAACTGTCGATTGAACCGTGCAACAAGTCCGTTAGCGCAAAAATGTTTAGCTGTTGCTTTTATGTGATTACCACCTAGAACAATAGTCAACTCACGGAAAAGGTTGGATTGAAACAGGGATCCACGATCCGTAGTAATAGTTGATAGGACACCATAATTGCTGATCCAGTTTTGCAGAAGAGTTTTCGCTACGGTTTCTGCTGTCATAACGGTAAAATGGATGGCTATATGTCAGCGACTGTAACAGTCGGCACAAGTTATAAATAAATAAATAAATAAATAAATATTTTATCCTTGGACTTCCAAGGCATGCGTAGAACTGTATACTCAATATCCAAGTGCCGCGTGCGTAACCGCATACCGTCGAATGAAATCTGGTCGCGTGATTGGCTTTTAGCCATCTTCAGCACTGTGCAACTTATCTCGAACCTGAACGTAATGACAAGCTTCAAAGCGGTACTGCGTTTTCACAAACCTATTGCCCGCCTTGGATGCAATTTGAGGCTTGTAGACTGGGATTTTCTCCTACTTTCTTTCAGTTCTCTAACGATTTTAATGTAAGTGGAAAGTGGGATAGAATTTGTAAGTATCTAAATGAGTTGCAAGAAAAGCACGCTTCGTTGCAAGTCGTGAAAAAGCATCATAGGCTGCCCTGGTGGACTCCCCTAGTTTGTCGGCCTATCCGTAAACGAGATCGTTTATGGCGGCAATATAAGCTATCTCTTACTTCTGGTTCTTCGTTTCGATACAAAACCGCTATGAAAGCATGCGTTAAAATACAGCGTTTGCTTAAACAGGAGTTTGAGTTATCCTTAGCTAGGGATTCTAAATCCAATCCCGAAAGATTTTATAGCTACGCTCAATCGAAATGGAAAACCAGGGAAAACATTGGAGATTTAAATCTGGAGAATAGAAAAGTAGCTGATGCCGACCTGTCTAAGGCGACTGTCTTCTTCAGGTTCTTCAGTGGCGTTCAGAGACATGATAATTCTTTAAATGCTCCGTCTAGGTCGTTTAATCTACTACCTGATGCTCATTTAATAGACGAGTTATCCTTCATGGAATCCGAGGTGTATGAAGCACTTATCCATGTTCGCATCAACAAAGCTGAGTGACAAGATGGTATCCACTCGATTATGCTAAAGAATCTCGCCACAGAATCAGAACCTTTATGCAAGCTCTTTAATTCATCCTTGAACCTGAGAGTGGTTCCTAGTGAGTGGAAAAAAGCTATAATCTTGCCAATACACAAGGGTGGTTGCAGGTCAACTCTTGGTAATTATAGACATGTCAGCCTGACTAACATCGTCTCGAAAGTATTTGAAAAACTGCTGCGCTACAAAATCTGTCAGCATCTTTGTCGGCATTCTCTACTGAGTGTAACTCAGCATGGATTTCTTAAGAGTAGATCCTGCCTGATTAACCTTCTTAGTTTTCTCAATAATGCCACTAAAAGGATGGATGAAGGGAAGCCTCTCGCAGCCCTCTACCTAGACTTCAGCAAGGTCTTTGATTTCGTAAATCACCGCCTTCTAGAGATTAGCTAGCAGCAAAAGGCTTACGGGCTAGTTTACTTGCTTGGATATGGTTTTTCCTTACAGGTAGGACATTCCGAGTTGGGGTAGGATCTACGCTGTCGAATCAAACCGACGTGATCAATGGTGTACCCCAAGGGTCTCTACTCGGTCCTCCTGTATTCCTGATTTTCATCGATGACTTGTTCTCTACATTGAAGTGCCCATTTTTCATTTTCGCGGATGATGTGAAATTCATCGGATCAACGGATGAAGATACCTTGTTGCACGACCTTGAGCGGGTCATAAACTGGTCATACCAGTGGGACCTCCCACTGAACCTTAATAAAAGCCAACTGTTGTCAGCACTGGCTGATAAGATTTCAGTTCAGGTGTAGGGTAATTCTCTCACAGTTAACGCCACACAGCGTGTTAAGGATTTGAGAGTACTAGTTAGGACTGACTACAAATGGGAGGACCAATGCGCCGCTGCAGCTCAACGGGCTTGCAAAGTGCTCTTTCGTCTGAGATCCGTGTTATCCAGCAGAAGACCCGATGTATTCATGCCCCTTTACAAGGTATTATTTCGGCCGCATTTAGAATATCGCGTCCAGGCGCGATTTCCTTATTACAAGAAGGACATCTTTCGACTCCGAAGAGTACAACGTTTCGCAACTCGCATAATGGATGAGGGTCAGCGAGGAAACCTTACTCTGCACGCCTGAAGTCCCTAGATCTTTTTTCACTTACAATCAGGCGTCGTTTGAGAGTGCCTTTAGATCAAACCTTCAAGATCGTGCAGGGGTGTAGTGGCGTTATCATGAACGACTTCTTTGCATTAAGTCACGAGCGCGGACATTCACTCAAACTTGCTAAGGATCGATGTAGACTAGACTCCCGGAAAAACTTTTTCAGCCTCAGGGTGGTAAATTTCTTGAACCGGCTTCCAGAAGAACTTATATCCTGCTGTTCCGTGGCGAGTTTTAAGAACGGTTTGGACCACATCTGGAGTAAGCTTTTTCCTGAATTCTTCCCCTAATTTCTATGCAAGATTAGGTAGTTCACCATTTTTAGCGTT
>JACCGJ010018694.1:0-11956 GCA_013407085.1 Atriophallophorus winterbourni | reverse complement strand
TCGTTCACCAGTGGCGTCAAATATTTTCTGGTCTGGAGCACAATAGAGAGCGTAAACGCGTACGGAATGACCTTAAACGCAGCCTGTGGCTAGACAGGAATCGGTTGCTAAATATGGTCGAACAAATAGAAAATGCAAATAATGTTGTTAATCCACGCAAACGCTTCCAACGTACCGATGCAAGACCATCGAATTCCTAAACGGATTCTTTTTGCGACGTAAGTCTCGTGGTAGCTGAACCGCCGCACCGCCTAAGCAGCTGAAAACCCTTACTAGTAACCTTTCCAATGTCGATTTATTGATTAACACTATTACTTCATAATCAGGCGCTTGAAACTAGTTTTTTTTACGTATCACGATAGTTGTATCAATAACTCTGCATCGTTAAATGACGAGGTTTTGGTACGAATTTCTATTGCGAAGACAGCATACTGCAACTTAGGTCACCTCTGGCGTGAGAAAGAATTTTATTTGTTATGCAAAAGTTGGAAAACACAAAGTTCGGACTGTATGAGAAACTTGGACTTTATGTGAAGATCGAACTCCGTGTCTTTAAGTATTTGACAACCGTGGTATCCGCAGCGTTTCGGGAGTTAGCTTTTACCGTCGCATACGCAACAATGCTCCCTGAAGTAGGCCATTCTGTAGTACTGTTGATATAGATAAGCAGATCAACCTGCACAGGTTAAGCTAGTTGTGTCACGTTTTAAGGATGCCGGGCCACCGGCTTCCAAATCGGATTCTCTGCAACACTATATCTCGATTAGCGTAGATCTCATAGTGGTTAAACCGCTGCATGCTATCGGTAGCTAAAATTCATAACATCTCTAAAGTCCTCATCGCCATCTTCCGGGCCTGGGGTCTGCGCAATCAGATATCGCAGTGTGTAGTTACTCTTCAGGGCATGTCTAGAAACCGTGCTGAGTAATCGTCTTGTAGTAACTATCCTGTCGGGGTGTTCGTTTAATCTTGTATGTTAGCCATTGGAGTGGCATGATGATGATGATGGAAAGCTTAGCGTGATACATGGCAGTGAAAGCTGGAAGGAAACTGCCGTGCTGATATCGCTTTACTCGTCAATGAAACTTGATCGTATGTGTGTTATATTAGTGATATGCTCATCTGATCCCATTTCTTTTGTGATTACTCTTCTATAGATTCCATAGCACTCCAAGTCCTGCCGATCCCCATCTTCTGGGATTTTATTTTGTCCTTGTTGTATGGCAGTTAAGAATTCGGTATATGATACCAGTTTAATTCTCTCCCTGATGGTGATGACATTAGTCAATGCTAGTCTATGGAGCGCTCGACCTGGAATGACTGTCAGATTCTGTCTGTTTCTTTGTAAAACCCTCATCTAATAACGGTAATCAAGTTTAACTTTCTTTACCACTTTTGCGAAGCTCACTTAACCTAATCTGTCTATTCCGGGAGCGGTGTGCAGATTAGGGGAAATGTGAGGGTAACGCTACATAAAACTCAGCAAAATGTTTGATTTATATTTATCCAACATAATATTCGATTGATGCAAAGTTTCTGTTCCTCAACAATTTTTGCTTTTTTCAAAATGACATGTTTTCCTCATTAATGTTATTTCGCTCGGCGATTTGTATTTCTTTTTGTGAAACTGTTTTGTCTTGTTTTAGTTCCAATCAAGTCACCGCTCACTTGGTACCTTTTTCCTTTAATAGATATTCGGTTTTGTAAACGTAGCGCTTTGGGCTGCTGGTTTATGGTTCATTTGGAAGGAAACCTCTTGGTCCAAACGCAATGACGCTCTGATCGAACCTAGTAATTTGTCGGCGGTTGATGGGTCTTCCATATAATTTTTTTCTTCTTTGACGGTCCATCACTTGCTGCATTCGTTATTCCCGGCTTACTCGTCACTTTGGCTAAATTGTCATGCTCCTTCAAATCGGTGATACACTTGCTCGATCCACTTTTCTACTCATTTATTATCGTTTTGCGAATCACCATTTGACTCTGTCCATCGTTCACTTCTGTTTTTTGTCGAAAAATACTGAATGGCATTATGTGCTTTTGCGAATGAGATTTTTCGTTATTGTCGCGGTTTAACTTCGTTCTGGTTTTGTTTTAATCTTTTTGACTTATCATCTTCCAGGCGTTCGATCGTAGGATTTTTTGACTGCCTAAGTTTTGAAACTCACTTGCTAGTACTTTGAGCGAAAGAAATTGTGCCTTTCGTATACCGTGGTAATGGATCATGTTTTGCAATCATAGCATTACTGATAGAAATTTGCACAACTTTAATTAAGTAAATAAGAAATTAGAAGTTGAGCGCTAGCCAAAACGGCGTCCAGTCATAGACTGCTCGTCTACTGAGTTACTGTCATGTTGACCACCCCGAAACTAATATAAAAAAGGATGGTGGTAATAAAACTTAAGCTCGGTGCCAATAAAATATTAATTTGGCGGCGTACAAAATACTTCACGGTTGCGTATCCGTGCACTGCATTCATATTATGTTTATCTTTATCCGATCGAAGAAGCTTTACCGTTGTTTACACATATCTTTAGAATATGTGATACCTAGCTACGGCGGTAGTTATGTCACCAGATTCTTGTGCTAACATTCGACAAGATTTAACTGACGATCAAACAGTTCATAAATGGTGTTGCAGGCAGAATGGTTTGCCTTTGTTTAGGGACGTTTTCAAACCGTACTCGATGTAACAACATCCATGATTTCAGTAAGATGTTCGATGAATGGAAACCGTTGAGCAATTTTAGAGTGTGCTGCTTGTCTGTGGCGAATCGTTTTCTTTCCTGTAAAATTTTTTAACTAGTCATATGCCCAAACCATTCGCAATAATGAATGGGGTCAAAGAATAAATTATGAAAAAGCAAGTTCGGGTTATCTCGGGTTTTTAAAGCATATTTGCACTCGTTGACTAAAAGTTTGAGAAACAAACAAATCTTGGTTCATAATTTTGTGTCGGTTTATTCACGGCTGCTTAGTTTATCTTCTCAAGACCATCCCGATTATCGATTGAAATCCTTGATCTTCGTGGCTGCAAAACAACATCCCTTGTCAGTAGAATTGATTTGCTCTTGCCCTCTGCCTAGATTCGTTGTCTATCGATGTTTGCTGTTTGGCGGAGACATGACTTTAAAGTGCCTCTACGGTAATCGAATCAAATGCACCAAATCTTTCCAGCGGGTAATTTTTGCACTGCTCCGGTGATTCTTTTGCTTTTCAGGCCAAGTGGGAATATGTATAGTACTGATTTCGTGTGCAAAAAGTTCACTTTACACTGGAGTTTTTTGTCGGTCGCAAGATGCGTGCCGTCCAACTAGCTACATCTATCAACGCAGCTTCGCGAACTGAAAGTAAACGCTACTTGTTCATAATGGCCACTTATGCTCTGAATCATTGTAGCATTAATGACATCAAAGATATTTTCTAGTGCGAACTCAATACACTCTTGCGACTCGCAACGAATTCTGATATCGTTATTCTTGCTGTGTAAATGAATGTTCAGCTTTGTCGCCTCGAAGTTGCTGAGTCACAACTGGGTGGTACATTCAGTCTCGATACTCAATGTACAGATAATGGTGAACGCTTTCTGTACGTATGTGCACAGTACATAATATTTGTTATTAGCGCTTCGCTTAGGCATAAAAAGCACAATGATGCAACCTGGCGTCTGCCTAATGGTGATTTGTCATGTATACAAATTGAATATCGCCCTAGTTCTGATCACGTGTTCCTTCGAGATTTACATTAAAATTTTCTGGTTCAAATGACAGTCATCTCTAAGCGCATAGCCTTGGATAAGCTTTCGAATCCTACAATTCAGCAATCATATCGCGGCATTTTAGTTGATAAACTTTCCACTGTGGTATCCTGAAAATATCACAGCAGTAGAATGCGATTGCTACTGTAATGCATGATGCCTTTGAGACTGCATGTGGTAGTTTTACCTCTAGCAGAAGGTCCCACTGGATCTCTCAGGCTACCCTCTGATTCCTAGAAGAAAGGTGAAGGATTCCTGATTCGCAATATAATACAGAACGAAGACGTCAGAAATAATCCTAAGCGTAGCATTCTATCAAATAGCGAAGTGTGGTTGCAGCAAAAAGTTGAGGAGATTCAGGTAGCGAGCAATTCATGGTACGCCTGAAAACCGTTCTTGCTAAATCGGTCTACATGTTCTAAAACCATTAGAGTCAATAACAGAAAACCGTTGTCAAATTCACTAATAATGAGCGCCAGTTGTCTCTTTGTGCGGAGCATTTTCATGAGCTATTTAGCTGGCCTGCGGCAAATGATCCATTGCCTTTTATTCCGTAGTTTAAACCTTGGTCAAATGATTTGACGCCTCCCAGCGAAGCAGAAATCAAGCTCGCCATTGAGTCAATGAAAAATATCAAGGCATAGCGTCCTGATGGACTAGGCCCGGATCTATTCAATGGGAGTTGCGACATATTACTAAGCACACTATTTGACTTTTCCGTATGATATGGGACACGGAAACTTGCGCATGTGGATCCTCAATGTACTGTCTCTACCTGATGAGTGCAAACAACGAAACCGGTCGTGGGGTGTGATAAAAATGCATGCAAATGAACACTTTTGTTCATGGTTATGGGTTTTGCCTCATCTACATGTTTATGGGGACATGTGCCAACCTTATCTAACAGTGGCTTACAACCGCAACTTGTTCACTATGTTCTTATTTTTAATATTCGTGTTTTTGGCTTAGCTGTCTCCCACCATTTTACATCGAGTTAGTCGTGGATTGAACTCGGTTTACGAATGATGTGACTCTTCGGTGAGTCAGTGTTACCTTCTTGGTCTGTGCCTGCGACAGTTTACGCAAAGACATTTTGATATAGTTTAGCAAATTCCTTATTGATTGTTCATGCATACCCATTGCTTATTTTTTAAATCGTCCGAAATACTCACATTTGAAACTCAAAGCGTTTACCTCACGACGGAATAATTCGATTCCAGCTGACAATAGCTTGATTCTAAGATTCGTCTAATCTATCGATTTTCACAATATGTTGCATACGTGTGTGTGTGCCGTCTCCAATATCGATAAATCTTGCAACAGCCAAATAGTTGCATTTACCCGGGCAACGAATACACATGAATGATAGCCAAAATTCTCAACTAGAGTGCATTCCGATAACTGCTGCTTCAAACAAAGTTCAATTTTGGTCTGAATTCACGCAATTCGATTCCAAATCCAGGCAATGGTATGCACTATTGATGAGCTCTAATGAGAGCAAAACTCGAGTTCAATGCGTCCTTTAAGATTCAAGATTTATGGTGGAAAAAAACAAATAGCTGTACAATATACGTTTAAAAGTTAAACAAATCGTTACATAAATGTTTGCGTCCATGTGCTTCAAAAAATGAGCAAACGTAACAATCGATTGTAATATGTTTGGGACCGATCGTGTGTTCATAATGCAAATAAATTTGAGTGGAATCGGTTAGAGCAGTTTTTTTTGGCACAGAAGCTTCGTCAGACCAAGGGTGATAGTCAGGACAGGGAATATGATTGAGTAGCAGTCAACCCTCACCATTGATTTGACTTTACCGCTGAACATTCTATAGTACGCCCACTGTGTGTCACGTTTGGTAGGCATGACCGGGATTAGTGGTCGATTTGCCTACTAGTGTGTATCCACATCAACCTAATACAAGTGAACATGGTCAAGGTCAGAGGAAAATCGACCACTGATCCTGGTCATTCCCACGAGACGTGACACAGCGTAGGCGTACTGTAGGCTGTTTAGCGGTAAGGTCAAAAAAGCAACAAATTCCATTTGTGCCATGATTGAAGGAAATTTCTACTTGAAATATATGTTTGCGTAATTTGTTTTTCCAGGTAAGTGTGTAAGAAAGAATCTCTAAGGGATTTCAGTAAACGGGCCAACGCAATATTATTCAATATGATCGTAACGTTTGTCTGAAGATGGTTTCTTTTGAAGAGGAAACAATTTCTGATGGTAAACTGTTTCACAAATGCATACACTGACTGCGTAAAAGTTCAGCGACAGTTTAATCGGCAATGTGGGGTTTGAAGGGTGAGATTGTGACTACGGGTCAGGAGATTGGAACCAATTTCAAAGAGGTGTCTGAGTGAGTGCGCCTGCGCTCGAGAGTGACCAATCCAAGTCTAATCAGTCGCTGCTCAAAGGACAGGTTATGCAATCCAGTAACCATTTTAGTGGCATTATGATAAATCCTTTCGAGGAGCGAGATGTCTTTCCATCCATGGTGACCAAGCTTGTACTGTACTGTATGTTTGTAAGTATTGAGTAACTTTGGCAATGAGTGCGGTGGGAAACGTTCCAAAATTCAGCTGAGTACGCTACATTCGCGCTTATAGACGGCCTGGCACTGCAGACTTTCAAGTTTCCGCACACCCTGAGAAGGAGATCTTTCTGCGATATACTCCACTCAAGCCAAGTACGTATGAGAACGCGGAGTTTCCCAACTTGCATCATTTTGCACTTGCGGAAATTGAAGGACAGCATGTTTTGAATTGACCACTGTTGCAGCGTATTTGGGTCTGCTTGTGAAACTAGGCAATCATCAACAGAGTTGACATTGATCCATATTTTTACATCAGCGAAAAGAACAGGTTTACATCGTACCAGTTTCTGTAGGTCATTTGTAAATTTTAAGAACAGTATTGGACCGAGTACTGAACCTCATGGGACGCCGCCCTTGGCTTCAATAGTTCAGGAAATTTTGCCACGTATTATGACTCACTGAGTTCAGATAGGTAACTTGCGAACCATCTTAGTAGATTTCCAGTGATGCCAATATCCTGCAGCTTCTGAAGTAGTAGATGTATTTGAGATTTGTCCATTGTTGTTGTCTATTAATCTTGTTAATAATACCGTAGTATATCCGAATCGTTGTTTTGAATTTGTCGATATAAGAAACGGGTGTTCTACGCGTGACCAACGACATTAGTCGATACAAAGCATGAGTATGTTTTTCTAATTCTATGTTGTTTGAGAAAGAATTTGATGGCTCTTGAGGTGCCTGACAAGACACACCAAGCATTCCAATACTTTCGAAACCACTGAATGGAGTGCCACAGAGTGGTAACTGGCCGCATCCTAATGACTGCCACCTTTGTAGATTGGTGTAATAACTCCGGTTTTCCAGTCAGCTGGTACGATTTTCGTACTTAGTGATTTTAAATAAATCATATAGTGGGCCGCAAAGCTCCAGCTCACATGACTTCAGAATAGACTGCGTTATTCAGTCTTCCTCGGGGATTTGTCAACGTTTAGCCCGCGTAAATAATTTCACACAACCGTAGGATTCACATCGTCATCACTTGAGCCTTCCACCTCTGTTGAACGTGGCAAAGGTGTTGGCAGGGCACATCCTTTGGACAAAAGAGTGTAAGTAATCAATTCTTCTGATGAGTTTGACGTCGTTAGATGCCCTCTTGACTCTGCACACAAATTCCAAGAACAACGCGTGTTCACTTAACCCCAGAGGACTATGATACTGCACTGACTCGACTGCTGTTGCTTGGCATGTGCGAATCAAATCTAGGATTGAAAATAGGTTGGGGCCTCTCAGTCGAGTGACGGAATTTACGTGGTTGTAAAGGGGGATGAAATTAGTAATCTCGCGGAATTTATACTTAAGTGATTGCTGCAGGTGTAAAGCTGTGGAAGGTTGAAATCACTCATTATGAGTGATTGGGTTCCCCTCAGATTTCGAGCGTTACGCATTGTTTATAGCAACATTTCATTATATACATCAGATGAGATGAGTGAGCGGTAAATTACACCAAGGATGCAGTTCTTCCACGATTCCAGGCGCAAACTACACCGCTACATGGTATCCTCTAACTCAAACCGTGTATCAGAAACAGCTATACAGTGATTCAATTCAATTCAATTTTAATGGTCTAAAAAGCATATAGCTTTACAAAAACCACAGAAAAATATGGAAATTTACAAATAACATATCTCAGTAAAAACGGATTTGTTTGCTTACTGAACCGTTCGGGAATCAGGTAAAAATCCAAATGATAGAAAGTGGAATGGCACATGTATGTCCATAGGGTCGAGATAATTTGATGTGTGAGTTCAAAGATATTAGGTTGTGGAGTACATAGTCTCGATGTTCGGATGCGTCGACAGGAATTTGTCTAAGCTGGATTTGAATATGTCCAAGTTGTGTGCATGTGCAACATTCGAGGGTAGGGAGTTCCAAGTGAAACATACACGTACAGAATAAAAATATCTTCGACAGTTCAGTCGCGAGTCGGGAATTAGTACTGTGTTCTCATGACTCCGGCTGGTTCTTGGTGGTTGTCGTGTGAATAGTGTATTAAGGGGATGACTGGGGGTATGCAATATGTTAAACATTAGGATCAGATCACCTCTAAGACGTCGGTAAGGAGAGTCGAAGAGGTTGAGGTTTGCAATACGATCTTCGTATTGTTTGTGCTTTAAGCCGCACACGAGCTTCGTTGTCCGATGATACATTCGCTGCAAGAGATTGATGTCTTTCTTTAACCAGGGTGACGAAGCTTGAACCGCATACTCCATGGTGGGCCTCAAGTAGGTATTAATTATTCGATGAACAGTCGGCTTCGTGAAACTCCCAAACACGCGTTTCAGCAGAAGCAGTACTTTTGACGTCTTTTCGTAGACAGCCTTAACGTTGTGTGACGGTTTCAACATGCTGCTCACCCACACACCCAAGTCCTTCTCCTTGTCAGTTATTTCAAGAGTATGGGAACCAAGGGTGTAAGAGAACTCGAAGGGTTTTCCAACTGTCAATACCTTGCATTTTCTCACATTGAAAGGAAGTTCATTTCGAACCGACCATTCCTGTAAGACATTGAGGTCCAGCTGAAGCTGTCTGCAATCCTCAGTTGTGCGTAATTGTGTCCACAACTTGATATCATCCGCAAATAGCAAGATTTTGCACCGAACAAGTTTTGGTAAATCGTTTACATAGAGCAAGAAAAGAATTGGTCCAAGCACTGATCCCTGCGGCACTCCACTTGTTACTGTAATGGGCCGTGACAAAGCACCATCAACCCTTACTCGAATAACACGGTCACGGAGATAATCCTCCAATCAGGCTAGTAATGAGCCCTTGATGCCACATTGCTCTATTTTCTGTAGTAACAAACTGTGGGTAACACGATCGAATGCTTTGGACATATCCAGATAACAAGCATGTATGGTGAAACCTTTGTCCACAGCTTGTGTCCAGTCATCGAGGGCAAGGAGAAGGTTTTAAAGGCAAGAGTGTCTTTTTCTGAAGCCATGTTGTTCGATTGCGAGCAAGCAATTATCTTCCAGGTGATTTGTGATGCTGTTTGCAACGAGGCGCTCCATCACTTTATAGATCACCGGTATTAGTGTTACTGGTCGATAATTGGATATTTCAGAACGGTTCCCTCCTTTGTAGATGGGGGTAATGATACCAGTCTTCCATTCACAGGGAAAGAAACCTTGGGTTATAGAGAGGTTAAATAAGTAGGTAAGCGGTGTACACAAAGAATAGGCACAGCTTCTGAGGATCAGCGGGGTAATTTCCTCAGCTCCAGGAGACTTTTTCGTGTTGAGCTTTAACAATGTACGGAGGACACTGTCCGAGCTAAAAGTTAGTTGCTGTAAAACGTTTTCTGGCGAGATCACGGAGGTCAAAGGGCTGGTTACGGTGTTCGGTGGACTGAAGACAGTGGAGAAGAATTGGGCTAGAACTTCGGCTGATTGCGATGCTGTCGTTGTTATTCCATCACATGGCGTTAGGGCGGCAACCCCTGGTTTTACTCTAGACTGGTTATTTATGATCTGATAGAGAATTTTTGGGTTTGATTCCATTTTGTCGAGTAAATGTTTTTGATAATTCAATTTGTCGTCAACAACAAGTTTGTTTACCTTATTTCTCAGCAAACGGAATGTTTCCCAACTTTCAGCAGTGCTATCAAGTCGGTGAGCCCGTCATGCAGCATTTCGCATAGTCAACCATTTTCGTGTTCGGTTTCTCAGTTTAAACGTGTATCCCCTTTTCCGTACCTTCGGAACAAGATGAGAGTGCATTTCAACTGCAATTTTAATTTCGTTTGCCATCCATTGCCACCGACCTTGTACGCTGTCGGACTCGAGACCAGGGTCTGTGACATTCTTCAGAGTAGTATTAAGTTGTGAAAAGTCAATTTTCCTAATCAATTTGCTGGTGTCACTTGTTCTGATTGCCTGACAAATATAATCAAACGTGATAACTAAGTGGTCACTGAGTCCCATAGGAGCTTCATAAGCGAGACTTTCAATCGCGTACTCTTCGTTTGTCAGTATCAAGTCCAAAATAGACGGCGTATCACTACCCCGAAATCGGGTATTGTCAAAAATATGGTTGTAAAGTGGAATGTCCTCCAGCAACTGTTGAAATAAAGCGTTCAAGGAGTTTTCTGGATAGACTGAATTTTTCTTATAGTTCGGCAAATTGAAATCTCCGATCAGAAGAAGTCTGCCGCCGTATCTGTTAGCCGCTAAGCGTATGTTTGCGACTAATGCTGAATTGTAGGCTTCATCGGCGGAGGGCGAACGGTAAATCACGCTCGTGATAATACACAACTACTCCACCACTAGTTTTTGAGCGGTCTCGCCAAAGCAGGTTCATGCTGTGAATTGCCAGCTCGCAATCATTCACCTGATCATGGAACCACGTCTCGGTTACAGCAATAATGTCTGCAGAAAAGTGTTTGCTGAAATGGGTTAATTCAGCTATTTTGTTCCGCAAACACTGCGCATTAGTGTCTGAACAGTATGAACTGGTTTTGGAATGTAGCGATGATATGCGGATGGTGCCTATTGGCCCAAACCCCTGAGAGCCGGACATTTGTGGTTTTTTGAACCGTCTTCTGAGTTTGAGCTTTCAGTATCTTTGCACGGCAATGTTTCGGCTTGTGTTTCTAAGGCTGCGTTTAATGTGCTTATTCTGACGTCACTGGGGATACTTTTCCTGTGTAATCGCTAAGTATGCCTGAGGAAGCTTGTCATATCACTTGTTAGGAAAGTGAGTTTCAAATGAGGTGGTCCATCACCTTTGTAATTTGATGACTAGGGCATCCTCATGGTACTCACAACAACATACTTCCGCGATCCCATCGTTTATGCGATGTAAAGCCACTGTTTGTAATCGTGTTGTTGTTTAATAGCCTCCATCATATTAACAACCTCTGGAACGCCTAAAAGGATTAGACTGCGCTCGTTGCTGTTCTCACGAACATCGAGACGTCCTTTTCTTTTCCATCAGGTTATATCGGCGTAGATTCGAGTATTGCACTCGGGAAACTCATGTAGCAATTAAGACTTTAAAAGAACAGTTTCCATATCCTTCTCACTGTTTAGTGTTATTTTCAGTAGACGTGGTTCACTGAAATGTGGAGAGCTTGGGTGGCGAACGAAACTTGTAACCGATGTAGGTCTGATGATTTTCAAACCCATTATCGTACAGAGGTTGGTTCATTGTTCTAGGTCGTGCCTATGTTTGTTCGCTAAAAGTGTCTAGCTGGATACCTGTATGTTAGTGCAGATTACAAGTAGATTTTTTAGGTCTTATGCGCCCTGATCTTTGGATTTGAATCCGATGGTTTCAGATTCGCGAACGGCTTGGTCTTCGTAAACTTTTAAACTTTAGAGAAGCTTAGATCAGACATGCCGATGACAGTCTGTTTTATAAAGGTGGAGTCTTGATAAAGAGAGCGCTCTGCACAACACTCCCGCAGATTTATAACAGTTGAGCGTTCACGTGGAATGATTTGCGGAGATGTATATTTTATCTGGTTGGCATTACAGACTATATTTTCCGATTTTTCGATAATTGTGTCGTAAACCTAGAGTTTGATCTTTAACTAGAGTTTCAAATGATACTTTCAATGTTTGTATGCGGAGCTCTTATCTCAACATGCGATCACCCAGG
>JACCGJ010018693.1:0-24379 GCA_013407085.1 Atriophallophorus winterbourni | reverse complement strand
CAGCAGTCGTAAACTGCACGCGGTCTGGCATGATATCAGGTTACCCAAGACTTGACGAGTATGGGATAAGGATCTCGATACGCTATGAGAATCCAGTATTATCTACGAAAATCTCAACACGGAAATAACGTGCAAACAAAAGAAAGATACGCATGGAGAAACTAAATTCCAGAAAAATAAAAATAAAGAAACAAAGTGAATTGCCGGTAGCGAATGAAAAGATAAAAAAGGAAAATTTTCACTGAATGATGCATTGTATTTGGTGCAAAAATGGAACAGAATCAACGAATTTTCACTAAATCAGATGGGTCATGCGAAGTTGTCTCGTACAACCGGTGTTCCATATTGTCTAGGAGAACATTCATCTGAAATCGCAAGGACAGATAATTTGATATCCGAGTAAAATGTTCAAGTTGAAAGGGGACTCCGTTTTTTTAATAAAATGTGATTCGCAAGAAAGCAAGTTGAATAAAAGCAATCTAGTGTTGTTACAAAACTATCAATTCCAGAAAAAGGTTGCAACCAGGCGAAGACAGGTGATTGGTTTATGAAAAAGTTTTTTGCAGCGGACATGTGATCGGTAAGCGTGAAAAACCCTGATTTCGAAAGTTCTACCACAATCATGTGTGGATACGATTTTGTAAGAAAGCCTTGATTGAAAATAAAGAGCGAAGGGCCACAGGTCGACAGTGGTAACAAGGGTTCTTTTTTAGTCAGATCCTACTCGTCTTGGAGTCTTTAATCATACCTGCAAAGGAAGAGTTGCACTCGAACAAACACACTTGCGGGCAAATGCACTCTGCTCAAACTGCTACGACTAGTAGCAAACTCCCTCGCGAACAGAGCACGTGAGCTGGTATGATTGAAGAATTCAGCCGTCGTCGTCGTCATCATCATCATCAGAGATAGCATTACACAGGTGGCATGAACCTATTACTTAATTGTCATAAAGCCATAGAAAAAGTAAAATTCTACAAGATGGGAAAGAGCGGGGCATAAATAGCTATGAATTCTATAGAAGGGTAAGCATAAAAAGGAGTTGTTAAGAGTCGAAGGGAAAGGGTCAAACACAGTGTAAGAGTAGGGCCCGCAGTAAATGGTTTTCGCTTACCCGCCGAGCTGCATTCAGCAAGCAAGGCAACCCTACTTATCGTGCGCGACGGTCGATGGTTTTTGTAGTGATAGTCATGGTTGTATGCGGGTTGGGATATTGCCAGGCCCTCCATGTCTAGAGAACCGAGTTATCCATCAAGGAATTCAACCGCACAAAAGTAAAATTGAGGTTCGAAATAATAAGCAACGGGAGCAAGCGGGCAACCGTGAAGCAATACCCGAAAGACTTGGTGTGTAGTATTGGTGGGCTGTGCCGTTAGTGTAGCACGTAAATGGATGCAAACCCCATATGAGAACACGTGTTAGTATCATAGTCATTGTCCAATCACGTACAATCTCTTAGTGTGCGTGGCGCATTGGATCGCAGGCTAATTATTGCACGGGGATTGCGGGATTCGTGCATGAAACATGTGAGTCCATATACACTGATTGGGAAATTTGGTATTGCGGCATACAGTCCAAGGCAGGGCAGGGGTACAAATATCGCAAAGAACATTAGTACTCTGCCCAATTAGAAATATAAAAATTTACTGGAAATATCTGTGGAAACATAGATAGGATATTTATCTTCAACGTGCTGTCTCAGTGAAAACTGGTTACAAGCAATGACAAATACGACGAAATGAGAATTTGAATATCGAAATTGATGGTGTTGCTTAAAAACACTGTAACACAAGTACTGCTAAGGACATGTTTCGTATGAAGTTCATGGATTGTAAGCAAGTATTCATTTGCCAGATAGAATAGAATAGAATATGTCGTAGCAACGTACATATTAAAAAAACAAGTTGTTATGCATAGACTTCGCTGGTTAAAGTACCTATTACGAATGGTAAATCATCTTATCTCTAACGCGGTTTTGTTTGCCACCCTAATCGTTGTAAGTGCGACAAGACACAGATTTGGCCTACGCAGATGAAGGCTAAGACTGACAAACTAGCTACAGTTGAGACGACCCGTCCCCAGGCTGGGGTCCGTGAGATCAAAATTCGCGTTAGGTCAAAATCCTGTTTAGTGGCGCTCTTGCTGTACACATCTTGTTGGATTGTTTGAATGATCTTTATGATGTCATGTGAAGTGGTGATGAAAGCTAATTATACGTGACAGTGAAACTGTAAGGAAACGATCGTGGTGACCCCGCTCTATTCGTTCGCGAAACTTGACAACAGGAATGTTTGATTCAAGGTGTTGGCACCTCATCCCTGTGTGTGTATCAATGCAAAGCTTCTGCAGGTACGGTAGCATAGAAAGTTCCACCATATATATTAGAAACAAAATCGGTCCGAGGACTGGTGTTTGTGGGACACCACGGGCAAATTGAATCGACTTCGGGTAGCTAATTTTTACACTCGTATGTACATCTCACAGGATAATATCCATTCTTTAATCCATGCATATAGTTTACCATCTACTCCCTAGGTAAGCAGTTTCGATACGAACAGTTCATGATTGACACAATCGAACGGTTTGAGAAATCAATGTAAATTACGTCCACGGAGTTGCCAGCGTTCAGTAGCTCAGACCAGGCTTCTTTTGCTAACAGCAAGTTTGTCAGTTTTTCCCTAATCCCTGCAGTGCTTCAGAGATCAAGTTATGGATCACAATGTGATTCCGCAAGGCATCAGCTATGATGAACTCCGTTACTTTAGATAGCACTGGTAATAAAGCGGATTTTTTTATTTCGCCTCCCTTGCAATCGGACTAATCAGGGCAGTCTTCCACGTTTTAGACACGAAGCTCAGTTCGAACATTATCTTTAACACGTCAAACGTAGGGATTGCCAATTCGGAAAACAGGTTGTGCAAAAGGTTGGTGTGTATATCATCTCTTCCCGGTGAACTTGTTTTCTTCATTGTCGTTAATTTTGTTTTAACAACGACGGAAGGAATTCCACCTCGTGAAGAATTGACAGGCTGCAGATGTTGGAGTTCAGAAACTGTCCATGCGTCGACACTTGCGAGATTACTGATGCAAATTGCTGTCGAAGAACCTTTGTACAATCTTTAAATGATGTCACAACACTCCGGAGGTTGTTGACGTGCTTGAATAATGCTTTGGGATTCATAACAATTTTTTCGACTAGAATGATATGGTAATGTTTGCTGTCATTTCGAATAAGGCAGATAGTTGTAGTTGCGCAAATTTAGTTGTGACGGATCGTCCAAGTACTTATACCAGGCCTTGATACGTCGACACATCAATTTTCGCGTACAGCTCCTACGAGGTTTTCGGACGCTGCTTCTTGCTTATTATTTATTTATGTTTATATCCCGCCCTTGCCTATCGTTTTAGAATTTTTTCCTATTTCAACGTTTAATGACAATTAAGCAACAGGGACTTGTAAACGGTGTGTGGTATGGTATGGAAGCACAAGCCTGATCCAGGCAAAGTGCCGCACAGTCAGAGACTGCACGTGGGCTAAGATACGGTGTAATGCTGGACATGATGATGATGGAGATGGTGTGTGTCACAAATGCAAAACAATCAACCACTTACTTGCTGGAGCATTTCAATGTGACGAATGAAATATTCCGAAAAACGTCTATCCACCGTGGTATCAGCAACGTGGACCATTTGATTATCCACAAAAAAATCTAAATCGGCAAACGGCTGCTGTGATTGGACCAGATCCGAGTCGGGGTCGGCGGCAGCGCAAGCACCACTTTGCATGAGACGATATTTGTAGGTCATCAAAGACATGTGCACTTGTGATTCCGACTGAAATCAAAGAAGATTGATTGATCAGAAACAAACGCCCACGATGTGAACTCTCGGGAGCATTAGATGACAGACAGAGAGCGATCGACAAAAGATCCCATAGATACATATAGCAATGTTGTGTGTTCGTTGAGCTGGCATTGTAGCAGTAGGACGTTTCGTCATCAAGCTAAATGACATCGTCAGCTGAGCTTCTTGCGAAGTGTTCGTAATCGTCGTGTTTTCTGATTTTATACACTGACCGTTCTGTTTTTTCTCTCGGCATTGGTTCTTCTGAAGGTCACACGGCTTAAGATTCGGTTATTCATTGGCACATACATGTCGTCCAGTTTAACGTGTTGATTCAATGACGGCGTTGGGGAGTGCCACGCTTCGAGGAATTCCCGTTAGTGGCGCGTGCGTCCCCATGCAATGTCTCTCTGGTTCTATTCCGGTTGACTTGGTGTCCTTCTTGGTTAACGTGAATTGATAGTAACGATTTGTAATCGTGCCTCTTACCGCTGATTGGTGTTCACTCAGTCTGGCACCCAGTCTCCTTCCAGTTTGGCCCACGTAATGCATCTCACAATCCGCGCATGGGATTTTGTAGACCACATATAGCAATATAAGGAGTCAATGATGTGACAAAAAAACACTGAACGGATGACAACATGGATTTACGTACAGCATAGATGGGACTGTTGGTGGGGTGCGTGATGAAAATGTAAGCAAACAAGTATTTCAGAATCAATCCCATGGGTTCAACCCCATCCACATTTGTGTGGTGACATGAGATATAAAACGTTCGTCTTGTCAACCTGATACAACAGTGATTTACAAGTTCAAACCTTGTTTGCATTCCTAAACTGCTTTAAAACATGCTGATCCTGGCCGTACTGACACTGCTTGATGAATGCAAACAGCAGGAAACAGGTTGCACAAAATATGCGCCAGATGGGGGGACTGCATTGAAGACTGTCGCTCTTTATGGACCACTTGCGTAGATTCTGATCACCAGCTCTTTTGATTGAGATTTCGATTAAAATTAGCTGGTCCAAAGAGAGTCATCTCTAAACGTATACCCTTCGAAAAGCTTATGCGGCTGTTTAGCAGATAATCTTTACACCGCTGTGTACGACAACATCACACAGAAGTGGGAGCGATTGCTACCGTAATGCATGATTCCGAGGAGTCGGTATGTGGCAGTTCCATCTCGTGTAGAACGTCCCACTGGATCTCCCAGACTACCATTCGATTACTAAAAGACGAAAGATTCCTTCCGATTCGCAAAACAATGCAGTTGATTCGGTCTACAGTTTTTAAAACAATTGGAGTCAGCGAGATAATCACAGAGAGGGATAGTGCTTTAATCATTAACAAAGAGAACTGCTTGTCTCGTTGGGCAGAACATTTTCATGAGCAATTTATTTGGCCGGAAGCAAATGGTCCATTATCTTGTATTCAGTATCGTGAACCCTGGTCAGTTGATTTGACGCCTCCGGGCGAAGCAAAAAATCAAGCTTGAGATTGAGTCAATGAAAAGATTCAAAGCAGCGCGTCTTGATGGACTGGCCCCAGTTCTATTGATGGAGGGTTGCGACATCTTATTAAGCACATAAGTTCACCTGTTCCGGCAGGTATGGGTTACGAAACTATTCCCCAGTGTTGGGGAGAATCTATAATCATACTTATTATCGAAAAAGGTGCGTGTCCTTCATGCTCCAATCACGGAATAATCCACACGCCCGTCATTGCCCGGCTTCCTGCTTTAACCCTTTACTGCCCTCAGTACCGAATTCGGTACGCTAATTAAAAGTTGTATAAATAAACAGTGATCGGTTCAAATCGTTTCCTTTGTGTTTTTACTTGTTCAACACAAGTCTAATACCAGTTTGACACAGAGATACAGCAGTCATCCGGTATATAACGCCAGTGTGCATCGAGAGTTTGCAAGAGATGGACGTGGAGCGTATTCAGCCTAGAAATTAAATAGGGCACTTAAGGGTTAATGTCTCCGGCTTACTTTTACTTTTGTGCGACTATCTCCTCCTGGAGGATGAGTCGGCTTCAATGAAGGTTCTTGGGGATTTGGGTACAAATCGGCGTCCCCAACACAACTCGGCGTTTGTTCGAGTCAGCTTCTCTACCGTTTGCACAATCAAGTGCGGCCTGCAAGGCAGTAGGGAGTTGCCAGAAAGAGGTGGTGTGCACCAACTATGAGATTCTGCTCCTGATTTTCCCACAGGGTTTTCTACCAAAGCCTTCCCGCAAGGCAGCGGAGGATTCAAATCAAGGATTTTCTTCAATTAGATGAAATGCCCTCCCAGGCTAACGAGCTCTATCTACCCGAAGCAAACTGATTTTCAGGCACCAGTCACTCGCCCTCGCCCCTTTGCCTGTTGGTAGAAGCAGTTCCGCAGGGCTCGTGGAGTCACTCGTGCAGACCAGAAGCTGGACTTGGTTGTCAGAGGCTATTTGAGACGCATGCCATATGGGAGCATTTTATAAACAGTGGGAGCTTATCCCCACTGCCACCATCGGCTATGACAACCTTTGGAACCGGCGGCTTACATTACACGCGGAATCACAGATTCGTGAAAATGGTTCGATGACATATTCACTCTTCGGCAAGCCCTAGAACATTGCCATGGTTACAGCTAGCCCATTGGAGCGATCTTTCTTGATGTTACGAGTGCTTTTGGCTGAGTCGATAGGAACGCATTGTTTAAAACCTTGTTACTCAGAGGTCCCACAAAAGTACGTTAGCATCCGGTTGGAATATGTTTGGGACCGATCGTGTATTCATAATGCAAAGAAATTTGAGTGCAATCGGTTAGAGTAGTTTTGGGTAACGTTTCACTTCTGACACAGAATCTTCGTCAGACCAAGTGTGATAGTCAGGACAGGAAACTATCCGTTCGGTTTTGATGCACCTCAAGAATAAGACACCTTTATCTAGCGTTACAAACAGCATCTACAAAATCAACTCTAAGGACTGTTCGGGTGTTTACATAGGGCAGACTTCCAGGGAAATTCACACTAGAATCGAAGAACACCGAAAGCGTGTCCGGAGACAGCCCCGGGATGCGAGGGAATATCAATCCCTTATTCGTGATTCCGCCTTGGCGGAGCAAGTTTTAGATACCAGCGTCGATTAGACAATGTGGAAATATTGAGACACGGTATTAAACTGTATAGCGAACGCCTAAATGCGGAGGCGGTCGAAATTACCAAGGCAGGTCTGGCGTTCAATAAGGTGGATGGGGCATAAATCTCCACAATCTGGCGCTCGGCACTGATGCGAAAGTAAATAGTTTTATTCACCTTATACCTAGTAGTTAATTAGATTTTTGTTTTTCTTCAAAAATAGCCTTAGCCCCGTAGTAGTATTTTGAGATGGGGCCCGCTGTGTCAACTGCCGTGACCGTGTTCACTTCAGACAATAACGAATACTTCGCTTTGGGATTTTAAAGCGAAGCGAATAGGTGTGAATATTCGCCGCTTGACACTGCGAAGTGCACATCGGAATTCGCCTTGATACTATTCGCCATTACGAGGGCAGTTAGTGCACGCGGAAAATTCGCTTGCTCCAAAAAAGTGACATCGTTATTGTCTGGTTTAATTTGTATCAATTGACGTGGATACACACTGTGAGGAAAATTGACCACTGATCCTGGTCACTCCCACGAGACGTGACACACTGTAGGCGTACTATAAGCTGTTCAGCGGTAAGGTCAAATAAGTGGTGGTGGGTTGACTACTACCTAATCATGTTCCCTGTCCTGACTATCATCCTTGGTCTGACGAAGCTTCTGTGTCAGAAGTGAAACCTTACCCAAAAACTGCTCTAACAGATTGCACTCAAATTTCTTTACGTTAGCATATTTCGGGCGTTTTATTCCTATACTTCTGGGCGTGTTAGGGTGTACAATAGCTTGTCAGCCTACTTTCCTACGGTTAGTGGTGGCCCACAAAGGTGTACGTTTTATCCATTTTTGTTTAATTTTTAATTGACATATTCAAACGGTTTCATAGCGGTCGGTGGCAGGGGTGGCAGTGGGGATAAGCTACCAAGTGTTTATAAAAAAAAAAAAAATTGCTCCCCCATATGGCATGCGTATCAAATAGGCCTTGACAACTAAGTCCAGCTCTGGCCGCACGAGTGACCTCCGAGACCGGGGCCGGAACTGCTTTCTACCAAAGGGAAGGGGCCGCGAGGGACGAGTGACTTGCGCCTGAAAACCAGTTTGCTTCGGGCAGATGTAGCTCGGTAGCCTGGGAGGGCATTTCATCTAAGGGATGGAAAACCCTGATTTTAAACCTCCGCTGCCTTGCGGGATACCCGATCGCGGGAAAGGCTTCGGGAGAAAACCATGAGGAAAAACCTGGAACAGAGTCTGGTAGACCACCTCTTTCTGGCAACTCCCTGCTGCCTTGCAGGTCGCACTTGGTTGTGCAAAGGCTAGAGAAGCTGACTCGAACAAACGCCGAGTGGTGGTGGGGACGCCGCTTTGTACCCAAATTCCCAAGAATCTTCTTTGAAGCCGACTCATCCTCCAGGAGGAGATAGTCGCACAAAGTAAAGTAAAGTATACGGATGGCATGTAATGCAGGCCGTAAACGACACCGCCCATTCAGATAGGCAGCAAAACAGAAAACTTTTTGATTTAATTATACTGACGATTGTGTAGGTTCTAATCTTCTTTCCTATGCCGATGCTAAGTCTACTTTAGACCGAAAATGTAGCATGGTTTGCATCTTCTAAGTGCAAAGTTCTGTCACAGAATATTGATCGGATCGAAACAGCGCGAAGCCTCAATAACGAGGAACTTGCGACTGTTTCATCTATCTGGGTAGTTGCATTACTAGCAACGCTTGTTTAAATAAGGAGATTTCAGCTCGCATTTTCAAAGCTACGGTAGCTTTTCGTAAGCATGATCATCTCTGATGTCAAACAGGTTTGTCTCTCAAGCTCAAGGATAGAGTTTAGAAGGCTATCGTGCGCGCATGTTTTAGTGTACAGATATGAAACCTGAACACTGAGAAAAGAAGAAATAAGACGTCTACAGGTCTTCCACAATCGCTGGAGTTACTTGGCACAATCGGATACGTAACACAACGATCCGTCAGAATCTGTATGTTTCACAGCACGGGAAAGGAAAAGAGGTTTTATGTAAACTGTAAACTATTACATAATGAACATTCGGAGGTTACCCTCCTAACACCTCCCCTTTGAGTTCTTGCCTTGTATGAACGTTGCCTTGGGTCGATTTGCATGTGAGCAACGGGATGCCGGACACGATCAGTCCATCTTCGTGGAGTACAAAGATTTCGTAAATCAGGAGTTTCCGGAGAGGCGGCAACATTTGTAGACGGACGTAGTTCGAATGTATCGAGGAGAATGTCAAGTGGAACATTGTCTCTAGGACTGTTCATCGTATGCACATTTGAGGGTAATAATTGATTGGCATGCCGAACCCAGACTGAAGACTGAACGTCGACGTCGTAAGTTACATTACCTGAACGGCGTAGAATACGACCTTGTGTCCATTTCTCAACACCTCCACGATAATCCTTCGCAAGTACGACCTGACCAGGTGTAAACACTCGCTTTTTTGCATTGTGACGACGATTGAATCGTTCTTGCATCGCAGTGTTCCTAGTGATAGTTTTTGGTGCAACCGGGTATATTGCATCAATTGGCAAACGTAACTTTCTGTTCATTAAAGCTTCCGCTGGAGAACAGTTATTCGGAACGTTTGGGTTTGGAGTTGCTCTATAGTTAATCAGGAATGTTTCTATGATTTCTGGTATGGTCTCCTCTCCCCTGAGTTTAGAGATGGCTCGTTTGAATGTGTCAACAAAACGTTCTGCCTGCCCGTTGGATTGCGGGTGATACGGCGGTGAACGGATGTGTTGTATGTTGTTGAGTTGACAGAACTCGGCAAAAATTGCGGAGGTGAAAGCAGTATTGTTATCTGACACCAAAATGTCTGGAACGCCGAAACGACTGAAAATATGACGAAGTTTCATGGTGGTGGCTTCAGATGTTATACGGTCCTTGGGGAATATTTCGGGCCATTTGCTGTAGGCATCGACAAGGATTAAGTACTGTTGACCATCTATTGGTCCTGCAAAGTCGATATGCAAACGTGACCAGGGAGATTGAGGTGGAGGCCAAGAAAACAAAACTGATTTGGGTGGAGATTTTGCAGACAATTGACACTTAGAACAATTGCGTACTAAATCTGAAATCTGCTGATCCAATCCAGGCCAATAAACATAACTTCGTGCTAGTGCCTTCATGCGATTAATACCTGGATGTCCGTTATGAAACTGAACCAAAACTTTTCGCTGCAATTGGGCGGGCACAACCACGCGATGAGCAAACAATATACAACCATTGACTTCTGACAAAGAACAACGGCGTTGGTAAAAAGGCATGAGTTGGGCATCAGGGCACTGTGACGGCCAATTGGTACGGATATGTTCGAGGACTCGTTGAAGTAGTGGATCATGGGCAGTAGCTTCACAAACCATGGCTGAAGTGACTGGAAGCGCACGGATTGATGTAGTGAGCACACTGCTGACTTCTGATTCAAGAGTGATTGAAGCGATAACCGCATCTTCATGTGGTTCAGAATCTGCTGTATGAGCAAGAGAGACGCTATTGCACACAGAATTCAGAGGTAAATTCCACAAATTCAGTTTTTCCATCCAATCGAGACCAAGTAAGTTTAGCTGCACATGCTCTGTCAGATAACAAGTTCCGGTGAATTTTGTATCTCTGAAGGAGACGTCACAATTTAGCTCACCAGATATCTGTAGGGGATTTCCTGAAGCATCTTGAGCACAATGTTCAGTGGGGTATACGGAAGGTTTTCCGATAAGATCCCAAGTAGCATGTGAGATTATAGTTATGTCAGAGGCAGTATCCAACTGCAGGCGTACTGGCGTCTGATTTATACATATAGTGATGAATCGACGGCGAGATTCGAAATCAACTTTAAAAGTAGCGTACAGTGAGTTAGACTGAGAACGCTTCGAAAATGTAGACTTTTGTAAAATCCGTTTTCGCGGATGACGAATCTTTTTATCATCAGTACTGTTCGGAGGACAGAATCCTTCCTTGTGACCTCTGCGATTGCATGTCTGGCATTGGTGCTTTTTAAATGAACAAAACCGTTTGAAATGCCATTCACCACACGACCAACATGGTGTTGGGGGCTTTTTTGGATGTGAGAATGAGGTTTGTTTCACCTTCTGGACCAAAGTTGATGGCTGAGCTGATTGCTGCACCATCGCAGTATCGTGCTTAAGATTTAGCAGACGTTGACATTCGATGGTTAGATCTTGAACAGTCATATTAGGATTTTGGTCCAATTTGGACAGCAACCGCATACGGATGTCTGAATCATTCTGAGAGGAGAGACCAGCAACAAATATGAGGCATTTGAACTGATCTTCGGTCAGTGATTTCAACTGGAACCTTTCGCACTCTCGGTTGACGATTCCTGCAAATGTGACATAGTCGTCGGTAGCTGTCTTGGATAACTTCAGACAGTTGTATCGAAGATTGAACAATGAAGCTTGGTCGCCGAATATTTCACGGAGCTGAGCTACCGTTTCCTCAAAGGTGAGATCTTTGGGTTGTTTCGGCAAGATAAAATTGGTAAAACGTTCATGTTCAACCGTGCTAAGCTTCCTAACCAGTAAACGTGCTTTCCAGGCTGGATCCTTGCTGCTGAGCTCATGCTGAAAGGTGTCCTCCCAGCGCTTGTACCAGGCATCGAATGTTTGTCCCGATGAAGGTTCGTAATGAAACTCAGTGATGGTAGCAGATACAGAATCTATTGTTTCAGACTGCACATGAGACGATCCAACCGTTGCTATAGAGCTTAGACGTTGTGTGAGTAATTCGATCATGCGCATTTGACTTTGTTCAAACAGCGCCTGTTGATCGCGAAGAAGCTTTGTTACATCTTCTACTGGTATAGACATTGTATGTGGATTCAGTAATACCCCGTCGCCAAATTGTTATGTTTCACAGTCACGGGAAAAACTCTAGATTCGCAAACAGACTGGTTCAGACGGAAGCACGAGTGATTTGAAATGGAAGTTTATTGCTGAAGTACAAAAGCACCAATGGCAAGCTGAAACAGGGAAAAGAGGTTTTATGTAAACTGTAAACTATTACATAATGAACATTCGGAGGTTACCCTCCTAACACATACATACTACATACATACATGCATACATATATATACATACATACATACATACACCAATTCAATACAGATGTGCCCTATATGAAAAATTCAAACTGTTCGTGTTACCTGAACTCTGCACTGAAGTTCGATTGGGACACGACTTCCTTGGTCTCCACTCCAAAATTGAAATTCCATTCCGCGAGGATCGTGATGCATTTATTCCCTGCGGCTTGACTGCTACAAGCGTTGAATCTCCCTCACTCTTTACGAACTTATCGCCATCTTGAAAGCCGGTTGCAACCAAATCGAGAAGAATGTACACGGATGATGAACAATTCATAAGAACTGAAGTTGACCGCTTGTTGCAAGACGGCATAATTAAGCTTTCAACATCACCATGGAGAGTCCAAGTGCTTGGCACAAGGAATCGTCATCATCATGAAGCACAAGTCTGGAGTCAGACAAGGTGCCAAGCAATATGAAGCAGGAATAGCAGATAAGCAAGCGCGTGAAAAAGGGAAAGCAGGCAAGCGGAATATGCAAAATCAAACGCGCAAGTTTGTTTTTGTAGTTTCAATCCATGCGATTTTGTGATACGAACCACAAACGTCGAATGGTCGTGGATTACAGTCATACCATCAATCAGTCTACATATTTGGATGCGTACCCATTGCGCGTCTTGATAAAATGATTGAATAGATTTCACGCATCGGAATTTATAGTACTTTAGACCGTTAATCCGCTTACCATTAAATTCAAATAGCTGCAACCGACCGTCCACATACCGATTTTGAAGCTTGTGGTAGCCTATTATAGTCTTGCCGCATACCGTGCGGTTACAACTGGTGCAGTATGCTTTCAACGCGTTATTGACGACATCATAAAGTCCGAAATTTTTAAAAACACGTATGCCTACATGGATAACGTCACGTTTTGTGGTAACACTCTGGAGGAGCATGACGATAATCTCGATTCGCTCTTGAAAGCGAAGGAGACCTGTCATTTTGGTTACAAGTTTTCCAAGGGTGCAATTAGAAGTGACCAAGAACGTCTGAAACCTATTCGTAGGCTACCACCCCCATCTAATGGTAAAGAAATGCAACGCATGATTAAAATGTTTGCTTAATACTCTCATTGGATACCTACGTTTTCCGACAAAATAAATAGACTGGTCAAAAACAAAACATTCTGTCTATCTGACGACTTCCGGACCTTTGAAAATATGAAAAGCGAACTTGAATGTGCCATGCTTAATAAGATAGCCTATAACGAACGAAAGGTAATCGAAACGGATGCTTTCGATGTCGTCATTACCGCTTTTTTCGCCAAAACCACAAAGCCGTAACTTTTTTCTCAAGGACACTCTATCCTAGCGAAAAAATCACTCGGCTGCAGAGAATGAGGCATACATCATTGTGGAATCCATCAGAAATTGAAGACACTATCTAATTGGTAGACCATTTAAACTGGTTACTGACCACCGTAAATACCCGCGTATATGACGCATTTTTCTTCTTCATAAGTTGCCCTAAAAACTCAGGTGGATACTTGGATACTTTTGGATACTTTTATTATAAAAATTATGCATTTATCATAATATCCCGTGTTCTTTTGCGTACTTGATCACTTCCATTTTTAAAGTCTGAAGTATAGCTCTGTCGTTTTATCTTCGTCATGTTGAAGGGTAATAATGAACTGTATCTTTAAAAACACCGGTAATAGGTAGAATATTTATACTGCCGATGTGTAATTTCATGAAAGTGTAATATCAACCAATCATGGAGTAGTATTTGACTCTCGTTGGAGCAGAAACTTTTCCTTAAAAATGTCATCCAATCATTCGACATGACGCCCAAGAATGAGACGTGCACTTTCCACAATAGTCTACATAGGCTAGACAGACATCTGCTGACTGACAGGATGAATGAGTCAGCAATCATCACACACGACGATCATAGCGATTGTATGGAGTTCACCGTGATTGACTTAAGTTCACCGTTTCTATAAAAATTGATGGAAATTACGGACTAAAATTAGGATGCGTCCTATACATAGGTACACAGTTTTTCCATCGTTTTTAGGGTCAAATATCCACTGCGTTCTATACATGGTATCGTCCTATACGCGGGTATTTACGGTACAATTATGTATGGTGGCGACAAAAAGAGTAACATCAAAAACGCTAAGATACAACGCTTGAAAATCGACCTTTCCAAATTCAAGTATGATGCTGTTTATCGACCGGGTAATGAAAACCATGTTGCGGACATTTTATCACGTGAAGTCTATGCGTCCATTTAGAACCCTGAACAACTGAGGGAGCTGCAAAACTCACTCTGACATCCAGGAGATACCCGAATGTTTCATTTCGTCCGGTGCAAAAATGTAGCTTATTCTGTGGACGATGTCAAACGAGTCATTGCGAATTGCAGTGTGCCGAAATAACGCGAAGGTTTTCCCAATCTTCCGGTACGCTTATTAAAACAACATAGCCTTTTGAGCCTCTAAATAAAGATTTCAAAGTTCATTTACCTTCAAGTACCTGAAATAGCTATTTGCTAACACTAATAGACGAATTCTCTCGATTCCCTTTTGCCTTTCCATGCGCGGATATGTCACCAAATATTGTTCATGTTTGTATCACACAACTTTTCACTTTGTTCGGGATGTCTGCCTGCATCCACTCTGACAAGGGATCATCCTTCTTGTCCTGCGAACTTGAACACTTTCTGACTGAAAAAGCAATCGCCACGAGCCACAACATCTTACAATCCATAAGGCAACGGCCAGGCCGAACGTCACAATGACCCACTTAGGAAAACAATCAGCCTTGCTTTGAAAATTCATAATTTACCGACAATTCGTTGGGAGGCTGTTTTACCAGATACTTTACACAGATCCCGGTCATTGCTATGCACATCTACAAAACACACACATCATAAACGCATGTTACAGTATGCTCGACGTTCTTATTCTGGGACTTCTCTGATTCTTGGCTAAGTACGCCAGGATCGGTCATCCTGCAGCGATAGTCGACCAAGTCGAAACGAGTGCCCATATTCTTTCGGATGTGTGCTTGAAAACACCCGCCACTACCAGGATTGATTCGTAGGAGCACAGGCGTGTGTACCTGTGAATGGAAGATGGGAGAGGTCTCATCACCAAATGGTGAGAGTTAATGTATGTTGCATGTCCGAGCGAACGAAAAGACGACGGACAGCAACATGCATGCTCCAGGAAATGCAAACGACTTTCTGGACTGGCTACACTCCCACGCACTTCACCAACACGTAAACGAACCAACTAGATTCCGCGAGGGTCAATCTCCATCTACTCTTGAACTAGTTATTTCAACTGCTGAGAGCAGTATAGAAAATTCGGTCCTCCTACCACCACTAGCAAAGAGCGATCATGTAGTGTGAGCCTGCGAGTTACTCTCGTCATTTGGTAAACCCACACATAAACTGCCTCGATGCTTTCATAGGATCAACCCTGCTGCCCTACTGCAGGCAACAGCGCTAGTCCCATGGATAAACATTGACCATATGGATGGAATGTGGGGGCAGATCAAGAAAAATATCCTTCAACCTCAGGATCGATTCGCTTCTCTCATACCCGTTCGCAAAAATGGTAAACCTCAATGGTGGTCAGCCTCAGTCCCCCGTAGCGTACGTCACCGCGACGGAAAACGGAGGCGTTACAAGCTTACTCCCTCATGTGGGACTTGGACCCGTTACAATGAAGCGCGAAATATCGCTGTTTCCTAGATACGTGCAGCAAAGTTCTTTCTCAAAATGAGACTCGCCCAAAAGACCAAAACTCATCCGAAACGATACTACAGCTACGTTCAATCTAAAGGCTCAATAGGTAGGTAACTTGAGAAGAGACGATAGCTCTGCCGTCATTGCAAGCTTAGAAAAGGCTCACTTGTTTTCCTCGCATTTTCAAAGCATACAACGCCGAGATTATAACTCAAACGCCTCTGCGCCATCACTTCAGTGTGCACTCACTGAACGCCCATTCGGCACTGACGTTACATTCGAGGTACGAAATATCAAAACAATATTGGCCAGCCTAGCATACAACAAGTCGGCAGGGCCTAATAACATTCATCCACTAATGAAAAGGCTGCTAGCTCCAAAATTAGCTGCGATGATCACAGAACTTTTTACAACATCCCTTAGACTGGGCACCCTACCTTTGAACTGGAGAACAGCTGTTTTAATGCTTATCCTTAAGGGAGGAGCTTCTTCGGTGGTCAAAATGTACCGCCCGGTTAGCCTCACTAGAGTACTATGTAAGGACATGGAAAGGTTGATCCGCGATAAAAAAAATTGGATACCAAACCAAACACTACTGAACGCGGCACAACACTGATACCTAAAATGTAGGTCATGTATGACTAACTTGTTGAGCTTTCTAAAAGAGGTCACTAAGAGGATGGATGATGGTAAAGCGGTAGATGTCCTCTATCTGGACTTTAGTAAGGCTTTGGATTCAGTCAACCACGGGCTCTTGCTTCTCAAACTCTCAGCCATAGGAGTCTCCGGAGACCTACCGGGTTGGATTCGCGCATTCTTTAGTGACCGTTCCTTTACTGTCATGGTAGATACATACGTCGCATGTGCACATATAGCGAATGGGGTTACCCAGAGCTCAGTCTTGAGGCCGTTGCTGTGCCTCATATTCATTGATGATCTAGCTAACCAACTGCGCTCACCCTGTTATATGTTTGCTGACGATGTAAAAATTGTCGGTAGTTCGGATATCTCCGATCTGATAAATGACGTCGAAGCTGTAACGACATGGGCGGTTAAGTGTGGCCTTTCTCTTAACCTGGAGAAGAGTCACTTGCTCGCTACACGGGCAGGCAACATGATTGTCTCTACGCTCTCAGCCCATCCGGAGTTCCGTAGGGTAAAATCTACTAACGACTTCGGAATCATAGTCTTCGCAAACTTTAGTAGGGCCGACCAGTTTGCTGCTGCAGCTCAAAGGGCCAGGTGGGAACTCGTTCGACTACGTTCGCCCTCACTTGCGTAAAAGCTGAGGCGCTGTTGCCTCTGTACAAGGCAAGAGTAATGCCACATCTAGGCTTGGAGGCCGTATTAGCAAAAGGATATAGTGCAGCTAGAAAAGGTACAGAAGCTGGCCACTCGTATGATCGAGGGGTTAGTAAACACAAACTATTAAAATCGTCTATTAGCATTCGGACTTTTCTCGCTTAGGAGGCAACTTAAAAGGGATCTTATAGACCTTTAAAGTTGTTACAGGATTAAGCTGTCTCTAATTCGAAGACTTTTTTCGATTCTCTCTTTTGGTTTGTACACGAGGGCAGTCTTAAGCTAAGTAAACAGTACACCAGGCTGAAATCCAGAACGCACTTCTTTAGCATCCGTGTGGTGAACGCGTGGAACTCCCCACAGAACTAATTTCGGCAGCTTCAGTAAATGCGTTCAAACATGGACTGGACGTGCGGTGGCAGGTGCTCTTTCCGGAGAATTTTCCTTAAGACTAAATCCATCCTTACTTATTGTCAAAAACAACAAAAAATATTGGGAAAATCTTTTTGAAACACAAAAAAGCGTTCCTTTTCCATAATTTTGCTTTTGTTGAAATTAACTGTTGTCCGTCGTCTTTTCAATCGATTAGCGGGCGGTATGGTGTTTTCATCATGGTATATTTTATTACATTCATCCTACATATTTTGTCATTTGTTCTGTTATAATGAAACATGTAAAATATGTACACAATTTGAATATACAATTCACGCCGCGCTCGTGTTCTGCTTTGGGACAAGTCTATCGTCTGATTGTTTGGGATCTGTATGCCGTGTTACGTTGAGAACTGTGTTTCGGTTTATTGCGTTCAATAACCAGAGACGTACATTGTTAGTGGTGAAATCTCCGCTGGATCAACCGCTACAAATTGGTGAGCCCCGAACATTTTTCTTTTTGAAATTTTCGTTCGTACCATATACTCCCAGTTATTTTGATTTTGCTGTAATATCTATTTTTCATTTACTAAATGGATTCTAAATCAGCATTTTCTAATACTCCATCTGAGGACATTTCTACCGACACTATGTCGCACTTTAGTCTTCCCTCTTTTGGTATGAACGACCCTCGCCTTTGGTTCGCACAGATCGAAGCACTTTTCGAGTCTTACCACGTAAAAACTCAACGATCCCAGTATAATCGTGTAGTTGGCATGTTGCCATTGTCAGTCGCAAAGGAGGTTGCTGATTTAATTTACAACCGCCCGGCCGATAATCCGTACGATGCACTTAAACATGCTATTATCTCACGTATTTCATCTACTGACGAGCAAAACCTACGGAAACTTTTGTCCGGCTTAGAAATGGGTGATCACACTTCCTCAAAACACCTGCGACACATGCTTCAATTACAAGCAGACGAGCCTGTTGATGACAAGATCATTCGTGAATTATGGCAGCAGAGTCTTACAGCCGACGTCCGCAAAGTCTTAGCCATTATGGAAAAGCACAACAGTCTCCAGCACGCATTGCAGACGAACTTCACGATATCTCGCACAGCGTTACCTTGTCTCACGTCAGGCACACGAGTGACAAAAATCCCAGTACACAGACTCTGAGCGATTTTGAAGAGTTGAATTTGATGTTCCATAACTTGTCACTGCAAGTACAAAACATCGCACGATCCCGAAGTAACTCACGAAATCATCATCGTCGTCAGCCCACGAAACGATCCACTAGTCGTTCTAACGGATCGCGAAGCCAGATAGTAGACACGGCAGCTCTCTCTGGCACCCTTCAAAGCCGTCTCTTCTACGTTACCGACAGGGCCACTAAAATGCGATTCCTCATCGACACGGGTACTGAAATTAGCGTCATCCCACCATCCAGTATGGAACGCAAGAACCCGTCTTCGTTGACGTTACAGGCGGCAAACGAAACGAAAATTCCCACTTTCGGTCAACGATCACTTTCTGTCGAATTAGGTCTCAGACGTACCTTTCGGTGGATTTTCATTGTGGCGGATGTAGAAGTACCGATTTTGGGTGCAAACTATCTTTCTAATTTTAATCTTTCTGTTGATTTGGCTAATCGTAAGCTCATTGACAATGTAACAAAGCTTAATACATTAGGAGTTTTCTGTAATTCACCCATACAAACAATTCGTGTGCTTATCCCAGACACATCCTCTACATACAGTTCCCTCGGGACAAAATTTTCTGATATTTTTAAACCTTCATCCTCTACTACTCCTGTCAAACACGATGTCAAACACCATATTTTGACCCGCGGTCCGCCTATTTTTAACAAACCTCGCAGATTGGCTCCCAAAAAGCTTGAAGTTGCCAAATTGGAATTCGAGCACATGTTGGAGCTTGGTATCATTCGACCCTCTCATTCTCCCTGAGCTACCCCTCTGCACATGGTTGAAAAGAACAAAGCGGACGCCTGGCGTCCATGTGGTGATTATCGTGTTCTAAATTGAGTGACTGTCCCTGATCGTTATCCTATCCCCCACATACACGATTTTGCCCTATCCCTTAACGGCAAATCCGTTTTCTCCAAGTTGGATTTAGTTCGTGCCTATCATCAGATACCCGTCGCTGAAGAAGACATCCCAAAGACCGCAATCACAACTCCATTCGGTTTGTTTGATTTTCTAAAAATGCCATTTGGCCTACGAAATGCTGCTCAAACATTCCAGAGATTCATGGATCAGGTTTTTCAAGGTTTGTCTTTTGTTCATGTGTACATTGATGATGTTCTTATCGCCAGTTCCACTCCTACAGAACACGTTGAACACCTGCGTACAGTTTTTCAGCGTTTGTCACATTACGGCATTATTGTCAATCCTGACAAATGTTTGTTTGGAGTTGCTTCTTTGGAAATCCTCGGTCATTTTGTCGACAGCTCTGGTATCAAACCTGTGCCACAAAAAGTATCTGCCATCAGTGAGTATCCCTGTCCAACTTCCCTTCGCCAGTTTGAGACGTTTTCTCGGTCTTGTGAACTATTATAGGCGGTTCATTCCACATTGTGCCGCTGTATCACAGCCAATGACAGATCTACTACGCGGAAAGGAGCGCGATTTTAAGATGAATGACAACGCCATCAAGTCGTTCGAATGTTTAAAATCTGCCTTGAACGCAGCTACTTCACTGACGTACATGTCTACGTGTTCCAATGCGGAGTTATCCCTCGCCACAGACGCCTCTCAAGAAGCAGTCGGTGCAGTCCTTCAACAAGAAGTCGACGGTATCACCAAACCACTTGCTTTCTTTTCCCGACGTCTCCAAACAGCTCAGACACGATATACTACGTTTGGTCGTGAATTGTTAGCCATCTATTATGCAATACGTCATTTTCGCCATTTGCTAGAAGGTCGCAATTTCACTGTTTGGACCGACCACAAGCCCTTAACATTTGCCCTTGCTGCTGCTTCAGATAAATATTCACCTCGTGAGATCCGACATTTGGACTTTATTTCCCAATTCACAAGTGATATTGAATATTTGTCTGGACCGTCCAATACTGTTGCTGATGCATTTTCCCGTATGGAAATTTCTGCAGTCCGTCATTCCCCCTTGGATCTACAGCAGCTAGCCCTTGCTCAACAGAACGACCCGGAACTCCAACATTACGACACATCATCATTTTCTCGTGTTCGACAAATTCCTGTGCCCAATTCAAACTTGCATATATTGTGTGATTTTTCTACTACCCAACCCCGTCCTTTGGTTCCCGCTTCATTCAGACGAATTGTTTTTGATCAAATCCACGGTCTATCTCATCCCGGTATCCGCGCTACTCGCAAACTTATCAGTGAGCGTATTATCTGGACGAGTATGCATAAAGACATTCAATCATGGACTAAATCTTGCATCCAGTGTCAACGCAACAAAGTACAGCGTCATACCATCAGCGCCCCTAGATTATTTCCTCTACCGCGCGAAAGTTTCCAAAATGTCCACATCAATCTGGTAGGTCCCATGGCTATATCCAATGGTTTTACATACATTCTCACTTGTATTGATCGTTTCACCCGTTGGCCCATAGCTATTCCTATTCCTGACATTAGTGCGGAAACGGTTGCGAAAACTTTCCTGCAAAGCTGGATTAGCAACTTTGGTGTTCCATCAACCATCACCACTGACCGTGGATCCCAATTTCATTCGACCCTGTTTCGTGAGTTAAATAACCTTCTTGGTACGAACCACATTCGAACTACAGCATATCATCCCTGTGCTAATGGTCTGGTGGAAAGATTTCATCGCCAGTTGAAGGCTGCGTTGATGTCTCATGGAAATACAGAGTATTGGGCAGAGCTTTGCCATTAATTCTTCTCGGTATCCATACGACTGTGAAAGAAGATCTTGGTTGTTCTGCGGCTGAGTTACTATATGGCATGACACTTCGTCTCTTAGGTGAGTTGATCGCATCACCTGACGTTCCAATTGACGTTAGCATTCCTCATTACGTCAATCGTTTACGAACATTCATGCGTCAGTTACGCGTAACTCCTACCCGTTCAAATACCCGTCTTTTTTATCTTCCTGTCGATTTGCAAACATGTGATTTTGTTTTTGTTAGAACGGATCAGGTTCGTAGACCTCTTCAACCTCCCTACACTGGCCCTTTCAAAGTAATCAGCAAACATGCAAAGTATTTTGTCATCGACAAGAATGATGAGCACGACACCGTCAGCATTGATCGTCTCAAAGTCGCCTATGTTGAGTCTGCTGTCTCTTCTGAACATGACGTTGTTCCAACCACGATTGAAAGCACTGCTGAGACTGTAGTTATTCCATCCCAGCCCAGTCCCTCAAATCCAAGTGAACATTCATCACAGTCCACACAGTCTACCCAACCATGTATATACTCACCCCTCATCCGTCCCCGAACTCGTTCCGGTCGTACCGTCAGGTGGCCCGCAAATCTTGCAGACTATGCGGATTAACTTTTTGTTTCGAGCGTTTCACTCTCTTCTAACGCTCTAGGGAGGGAGTATTATGGTGTTTTCATCATGGTATATTTTATTACATTAATCCTACATATTTTGTCATTTGTTTTGTTATAATGAACCATGCAAAATATGTACACAATTTGAATATACGATTCACGCCGCGCTCGTGTTCTGCTTTGAGACAAGTCTATCGTCTGATTGTTTGGGATCTGTATGCCGTGTTACGTTGAGGACTGTGTTCCGGTTTATTGCGTTCAATAACCAGAGACTACTTTGTTAGTGGTGAAATCTCCGTTGGATCAACCGCTACAGTCTTTTCAATCGATTGGGCAGGCGGTATACATCAACTCTCTCACTTTTAGGTGATGCGACATCTCCCATTCACAGGTACACACGCCTGTGATCCTACAAATCAATCCTGGTAGTGGCGGGTGTTTTCAAGCAAACCTCCGAAAGAATCTGGGCACTCGTTTCGACTTGGTGGACTATCGCTTTGTGATACGGATCGAACAAAAGACCTCGGATGAAACCCAGAAAGATCGCAAAAATGCTTCTCCGCGATCAGTGGAGAGGTTGCCGATGTTATCGCATAAAACTGTTAACCCTGTTTACACGGAACTACTAGAAAAAATGCAGCGTGTGCACCGCAACGGTCTGAGAAACCGATAAGTCCAAACATTTACATTCATTTATTCGCACAAGCTGTTTCAAAACAAAGCCGAAATGATGGTCATAATTGTTAGTTCAGTTTAAGTTCAAGTTGCACAGGGCTAAGGGTGGCTAAAAGACAATCACGCGCTCAGATTTTCTTCGACGGTATGAGAATGAGCACATGGCACTTTGATATCGAGTATACAGTTCGTACTTTTCACACGTTCTTGTTTCCGAATATCTGGAAAGTAAGGTGGGGTTTCTCTTCACCAGCACAGTGAGAGGTCAGCGATTCAGGAAACAATTCAATAATATGCGTGAACAATGTGTGGTGTATAATATCACTAGCCTAATTGAGGTAAAGTGAAACACAGTCATAGACTGCATGTGGGCTAATTTGTTGTCAGGTTGTCCAGGCCTGGACAGATATGATAAAAATGTAAAAATACGTTTTTTTGCTTTTTTGAAAGTTTTTTATTAGACAATGTGCGGAAATATAATAGACCATTTAACGTCCAATTCTTTTTTAAAGCTCAACACATTTGGGAGGCTTGCTATACAACCTGGAAGCTTGTTCCAGAGATTGACCACACGGTTGCTGAAAGAGTGCTCACGTGCCAGCAACCTGGGCCTACTCTTGAGAAGTTTCATGGAATTACCCCTTGACGCTGCTTTAGCGGCAAGTTTAGGGATTTCAGTAATATTATCAACCGTAATACCCCTTAGAATCTTGAAGGCTTTTATTAGGTCACCGCGCAGCCGCCCTCTATTCAGTGAGAAAAAACTGAGGTCTTCAAGTCTAGCCTCATAAGTTTTACCTGCCTGACCCTCAACCATCCTAGTCGCAAGGCGCTAGACCCTTCCGAGACATGCTATATCCTTTTTTAAGTACGGTGCCCAGGATTGAACGCAGTATTCCAAGTGAGGCCGAACGACTACTTTGTATAAGGGAATGAAGATTGAAGGTTTTCGGCAAGATAACGCTGAGCGAAGTCTGAACAATTCTCTGCGAGCCTTGTTAGCAGCTTCGGCACATTGAGTAGCCCATTTAAAATCGCCCGTTATAGTAATGCCAAGATCCTTCACTTTCTGAGCAGCCGCTATTCTGATAGTTCCTTCACCAACTTCTAGTTGACTTGTCGCTAAATCAGTCGTCAGAAGACAGCTCTTCTTCAAGTTTAATGGCAAGTCCCAGGTCTTTGTCCATTCGATTAGTTCAGTTCAGCTTAGTTTGCACAGGACGATATGCGACAGAGTCGCCAATCGAGCGTCCATAATACTTCCGGTGGTAAGACAAAAAAGCGTCCACCACTTCAAAAGTAGGTCAAACATTCTTCTGGTATGACTTTGGCTGGAATGACACAAAATCTCCCCTCACCCAATAGGTGAGGAGAGGCATTAGTGCGTTCCAACGACAAACTGAAGAACAACTATAAAATTAGGGATCAAAATTGGGAAACACAAAGCGTCAGATCGAGTCTAGTCTATATTTGAATCACGTTACTGAAGTAGAACAAACTACCTCTTCGGGCAGACAGTTTCACTGATTCACTACCCTTTTGCTAAAAAAAGTGCTTACGTGCATTAGACCTGACATCTTGCTTTGCCAGTTTCAGTGAATGGCCTCGAGTACCTACCACTGGCGCGAGAGCATACATATTAGCCGGATCAATAGAACTAAAGCCTCTAACGATTTTAAAGGTATCGATCAGATCCCAACGTAGTCGACTTCTTTTTAGCGAAAAAAGA
>JACCGJ010018692.1:0-11453 GCA_013407085.1 Atriophallophorus winterbourni | reverse complement strand
AGTGTAACTTCAGCAGATTGCCTGCGGTAATCAAACAACGTGAATTCATCCAAATCACATTGATCAAGAAGAACGATTCGACAAATGAGAAAGCTTCGTGAATGTGTAGCACGCAATTCGACGTTGCCTAAAGAAACGGAGATGGGCTGAACAAGTGAATAAGCGAGATGATAGCATACAGCGCGTGCGTACTGAATGCTTTACAGTAGGGCAATGAAACCTGGACCACCCACGCAAGACACGAACGTCAGCTGAATGCTTTCCATTTACGAAGCATCCGTTGTATCTTGAACATACCGTGGATGGACAGAGTGACTAATGCTAAGGTGCTTTCAAGAGCTGGTCTACAGAGCGTGTTCACCCTATTACGACAGGGCTGCCCGCGATGGCTTGGTCATGTCTACATGACGGAAAATTGTCGTATTCCGAAAGATCTACTTTATCGTTAGTTACAATTAGGAAGTCGACCAAGGGCAGGCCGCGCTTGCGTTACTAAGACGTTTGCAAAAGAGATATGAAAGCTCTTGGCATTGACCCCGTGAGTTGGGAAGAACTTGCATTGTGTACAGCGTCATCTGCAAGATGGGAAGGAGCAGATACAGCTCTTGGCTGCTGAACGCAGATCTCGCCGCCGGCGTGCAACTGACGTCCTACAACCGAGTTCTGTCTATCGTTGCGAGCGCTGCGGGAGAGATTGTTCCTCCCGAATCGGACTGTTTATTCATTCAAAATCCATGCGATTGATATACATCCATGGTCGACATCGACCGGAGGTCAACAATAACAACAACACACACGAGTAACTTTTCAACAAGAAAAGTATTTTCTACTGATTTAAAACTCATTGGAAAGCGCGTTAAAATTGATTGAAAGTAGCTAGCGCTGAAGTGAGAGCCAGCCCGACACCGAACACTGATCTCGTATGGTTTGTTGTGTTGTATAGCGAAAGTTTAATTCAATAATTTCGATAAAACGATGTACTGGTAACTGGTGTGTGATTCCAATACCGCTACAACTGTTGTCGGGCAGTTAAGTGTGAAGACTGATCAAATAAAGGCGTTTGACCGTGTGTGAAAAAAACAACCAAGAAGAAGAACTGGGCTTTATTCAACTGAACGAATTTTCAGCAGTTACAATCATTTTATCAAAAAAATGAAAAAATTCACGAACAGGTCGCGATATCAAGTTACAATTTGTCGACTGAATGATGCCTACCATTCAACAATCAAAAATTTAAAATTTTAAATGTCGGTAAATCATCCGAGTTCACATACTCTCTGGGATCTCAGAAATTTTCGTGGGTTACGGAAGAGAAAGACCTGGGTGTGTGGATTAGCAGTAACTTGAAGTCTTCACGGCAGTGTTCTGTTGTATACAACAAGTCTTGCCAAAGCTTAGCATTGCTCAAAACGATCTTCGGCAGTTTCACAAAGCAGATACTCCCGCGAATAATTAATACCCATCAGTTCAACAATGGAGTAGGCTGTTCAAGCATGGTCCCCATGGTTAAAAAAGGACGACCTTGCTGCAACGCGTATACCGACGCACTACAAAACTGGTGACCTGGCTATATAACAGGCCATACGAGGAGAGGATTGCAACTGTAAACCTCTTTGACTTTTCGTACCGTCGTCTCAGGGGTGACTTGATCCTGTTTTTCAACATTCTGCATACAATGGATCACCCACTTGAACACCTGTTTCATCGGCAAGAAGCACGTGGTAGCAGATCGCATGGCTGCAAATTAATTATTTCACACTCCAGATCAAATTGTCGAAGGTTTCTCTTTGCTGTCCGAGTCTGTTTTATATGGAACTCTCTGCCCCCACATATCATTTGCACATCAAGCCTAAACTTGACAAGTATATTTTAACCCAATCCAACCTCGCACCTGAATACAGGTACTGACTTTCCATATTGATAAAACATTTGTGATGTTTTTATGCATTCCCTATATTTTTTATCTGTGGTTACTGTAAAGTATTTGCTTTTAGGACCATAAAAACTTTCAATTACTTTGAATGTTTCTTTTCCGTCTTGATTGATAATTTCCACATGTGATTCAGTTTATTAGCAAATGCGGTAACTAAACGTTTTGAGACTAAAGTGTCACAACAATTCCCGGTATCTCGTAACTCATTCAAAAGTGCAAGTCCAAAATTGACCTCAGTTGATACGAATAAATTATGCATTTGACCCACAGATAGGGTTGACATTTAACGAAAAAACGTGAAGAAATTAATTTTAGGCACGGCCAAATGTATGGGCCCCACGAAAAATCCGTGAAGCTGCATTGTGCCTAGAAGACAGGTATTTAAGTTAGGCAAGAGTCAAAGAAAAATGGTTCGCGAAAGAAAACCCAAATTCTCAAACCTCCTGGTATGAAAATCTTGCCTTCGAGAGTAATCGTAGCGACACGTTGAGCAGTTCATAAACCTCGCTTCGGCCTCTGTTATTCTCATTATTAGCAACCTTTACTTACATGCGCAGATTTCGCGGTACAATACTGGAAGTAGACGTGTTGATGTCACTCTACTCGTTCACGAAGCTTGATTGGGCACTTCAACCCAGTGTGTTTGTGCTTACTCTTCTATAGATTCAGCAGCTGTTTAACTCCCGTCCTTCCACACTTCATGGCAGTTACGTATCCGGTACATGCTACCGTTGTAATGCTGTCCGTGATCATGGATAAGACCGTGCCTGTCTTGTGGCTTCGTGCATACTCTATTAACGGCTAACACCGTGCTAAATTGATTGGCCAGAGGTAGTAAGCTGCATGCTGAAATACGCTGGAGTCTCACTACCATTTCCTTTTCCATCCTCATAGCTGTCTAGGCCTGGGCAAACTGACAGTATTTTAGCCCACGTGCAGTCTCTGACTATGCGGCACTTTGCCTTCCATACATACATTCTTATACAAACGGAGTGTTTGCTATGCGCAAATGTTAAAACCCCGCACCCTGACCTGGCAAACAGTTAACTAGCACTTATGCTTCAATGAACAAACGCTTTATCCATGTTTTATTCCAATTCTACGGCGACCGAACCCATTTGGGGTTTAACCCATTTAAAAAAACCCACACACACCCATTTGCTGAAATACTCATTCTGTCGACATTGCATTTAGGCAACAATCACCCAAAGTATCAAAGCGAACGAGTGAATAGTACCGATTTGTGAACAGAAAACAGCGGCGCGGTTAGAAAGTGGTTCAATCTATTTACAGTGTCATTGAAATCGGTCACAACACGGAACTGCCGGTGCTGGTGCTGCTCAAGCGCTCGTCGTCGTCTCCCTCGTCTGCTGCTGCTGCTGACTCATCTGCGACCGGGCGGGTCTTCGAACGTGACTTCAACTGTTCGCTGATCGTCACAAATGGGGTGCAGTCGAGTGGAAAATGTTCCCCGGTTGGAGGGCAAAATAAATCCGCTGCGAGGACTCCAGTGCCTGAAACGGAAAAAGGGGGTGGGTGATGAAAACGGGCTAAGAAAGTGGCAACGATCAGCTCGCGGAATGGGAAGAACTTGCTCTTCACCGCTCACATTGGAGGCATTGTGTAATGCGTCATCTGCAAGCTCGGGAGGAGAAGATACAGCTCTTGGCTGCTGAACGTAGACCACACTGCCGGTGTGCAACTGACGCACTACAACCGAGTTCTGGAAGCGCTGCAGGAGAGATTGTTCCTCCCGAATCGGACTGCTTAGTCACTCAAAACGCTGTAGAACATGAGAATTCATGCGATTGTGATGTACATCCATGGTCGACATCGACCGAAGGAGGCCAACAACAACATGCATGTTAGTAATTGTCCTCATTGTGTGCGGGAATCGAACATTGCGAAACGCGACACAACATTGTGCCGTTAAGAATCTTAGTCAGTAACCGTGGTACGAGTAGGACGCTTGTCGTGCACGCAGAATATCGTGCCAGAGAAAATTTTTGTTCGCTTTACCTAACACACAAGAGCATGCGAGTGCACAGGAAACAAAGCGATAAAGATTATACTTTCTCAAAGCGCAGTAATGCCGTTAACTTTCATCATTCGGCGTCAGTTGCTTGGATATCATAACAAGCGTGTTACCTAGAGAAAAACGAAGGATTTCCCACAAGGTGGAACTGAATGGGATAATTTGAAAGCAAGCTATTTCATAAACACAAACAGAATTTGATACTCGGAAGCAATAAGAGAAGTATCGTAATATTGTTCTAGTCAGATAGTTGTCGTAGATTTCGAAACACCGATTGCGAACGTAGTAGAATCTAATCAGCCTACAAATGGTTCTGACTTGTGTTCAATGAAACATTGAGATGTGTTCAGTGTTGGTCGAATTAACAAAGCGAAAACAGTGTGGTGTGAGGCAGAACATTAGAGATAAGATAAAACGCTACTGAAAAGCTTTTAATCCACCACCAACTCTAACAGTGAACAAACAGCGAATCGTGCAAGTAGAAATGAGATTCGAGCGATCACTTATCCATCATTCAAGATTCAAGCACATAGCTTCACAATTACCATAGTAAATAGTAAATATTCGTTCAGGAAATAGGCATAAAATAAACATGTAATGTCAAGTATAGTCAAGTTGTATGGTTACCATGAGTCACTACGCAGGTGTCGTCAAATCGTTATGCAACAAATAAGTATTCAAATTTCGAATAAACGTTTCGATGCTGGGAGAGATGACAAGAGTTTCGGGGAGGGAATTCCAAAGGAAACAGACACGTACACAATAACAATATCGGCGACAGCTGATACGGGAGTGGGGAATTTGCAGTGTCGCTGAGTGGCTGCGTGTATGTCGTGACTCACGGTATTCGAATAAATGTTTTAAGAGATGATGTGGGGTATTTACTATTTTGTATGTTAGTATCACATCGCTTCGAAGGCTTCTTTGAAGGGGAGTGGGGAGCAATGGTGACAGTATGGGCTACAAAGAAACTGGGAATCGGAACCTATAATGGCACGATGATAGCACCCAACGAATGCTCAGGTGGAGATGGTGCAACTTGACTACGACACTGGACTGCTCTGATTGGTATCCGTTACGATCACATGTTTGGGAGTTTGTAACACACTGTGAAGGTATGAAGGGCATTAACGATGAGTACTGATCACATGATTTGCAAAACGTCCCCCTATGGTACTTACTTTACTTTTACTTTTCTTCGACTATCTCCTCCTGGAGGATGAGTCGGCTTCAATGAAGGGTCTTGGGAATTTCGGTACAAAGCGGCGTCCCCAGCACCACTCGGCGTTTGTTCGAGTCAGCTTCTCGAGCCTTTGCACAATCAAGTGCGACCTGCAAGGCAGCAGGGAGTTGCCAGAAAGAGGTGGTCTACCAGACTCTGTTCCAGGTTTTTCCTCAGGGTTTTCTCCCGAAGCCTTCCCCGCGATCGGGTATCCCGCAACGCAGCGGAGGTTTTAAATCAGGGTTTTCCTTCCCTTAGATAAAATGCCATCCCAGGCTAACGAGCAACATCTGCCCGAAACAAACTGCTTTTCCGGCGCTAGTCACTCGCCCTCGCCCCTTCTCCTGTTGGTAGAAGAAATTCCGCCGGGCTTGAGGAGCCACTCTTGCAGGCCAAAAGCTAGACTTGGTTGTCAGGCTATTTGAGACCCTATGGTACAACACAAGAGCAGGAGGCAACGAGACGAGACGACAGACCGCTACGATCGCATGAGAACTTTCAAGCGACGCCATCCTCGGGAACACGATCAGAAGGGCAACAACGATATGGGATTCGTCAAGGTCGGTCGAACGATCTCAGTGTGGTGAGGGTTGGCACGAGATCGATAGAAGCGACAACCGGTGGGGAGACAGCGTTGTGGTAATGAGATTTGTCTATGGAAGATAGATGTGTGTTTGGATGCGGAACACAGGGGGTAAGGTAGTGAGCGTTGGATCGAGTCTACCGGAAGCATGTGGGAACGATGCAATAGACGGGAACTCGATTTATAATCGATTGAGCTGACCTAACCCCAATCCCTACAATATTACTCACACGGGTGGTTAATCAAGCTTGTTTAATGTCTCGGTATCTTTAAAACGACAGTATTTCTTGCACATTGAGAAATCGTGGATGGACAAATTGATTAATGCTAAGGTGCTTTCAAAAGCTGGTCTACAGAGCATGTTCACCCTACTACGACAGAGCCACCTGCGGTGGCTTGACCACGTCGTATTCCGAAAGATCTACTCTATGGTGAGTTACAATTAGGAAGTCGACCATTGGGCACTTGCGGTACAAAGACATTTGCAAAACAGATATGAAAGCTCTTGACATTGACCCGGTAAGTTGGGAAGAACTTGTTCTTGACCGCTTACTTTGGAGGCATTGTGTAAAGCGTCGTCTGCAAGCCGGGAAGGAGCAGATACACCTCCTGGCTGCTGAACGCAGATCACGCCGCCAGCGTGCAACTGATGCAATACAACCAAGTTCTGACTTTCGTTGCCAGCGCTGCGGACTGTTTATTCATTCGAAAAGCTGTGCAGCATGAAAAAATCATGCGATTGTAATGTACATCCATGGTCGACATCGACCGAAGGAGGCCAACAACACATTGTACAATGTCGTTACGGTGAACCCATCAGTGGAAATACAATTGCTGAGAAAGTCACATAGCGAGGATTGACAGTAGCATTGAGTCCCTACTATAAATCAACCACTGCTACGTGGTACGCGTTTCAAACAGCATGTGGCACCCGACCGAACTTCACCAACTCGAACAGAACTGCTACTACAGACAAGAGGCATGCCCACAGCAAGCCATAAACGCAGCTCCGTTAGAACCCTATTTACAAGAGTAGCAACACATTGCAGCATACAGAAACTTAGAAGGCAGGTTCAAAGTGTTTCAGAAGAACGAATATTACGCAACAAGTTAAACCGCACCCAACACAGAAACGATGAGGAAAACAGAGTCAGATGACAGCTTCCTTGCGACATTCACTGCCGTGCATCAAAGCAAGCTTTCCTTGCAACACCAACTGACAAAATAGATGTCTAAGCAAACACGTCATCTACAAAAACGATGGAAATTAGGATATTTCAACCATTATCTTTTTAATCAGACAGATGTTCAAATTCCGCACCGCACGAACCAAGTAAAGTTTCTGCCGAACCCTGTTTGAAATCGCTTAAGTGACGAATTTATTTCGTAATATGATTCAATAGCTTCGATACAACAGTCGATACAACAGTGTTATGCCTACGATCATTTTCGGTGACAAAAAAGTTCGATACACATGGAAACTAAACGTTAAAATTGTGATTTGTCAATAAAACACCGCGAATTTAAGAACCCATGCAACGTGATGTAAAAACTGCGAATTATAAACCGGCGGCCATGGAAATCCTGCACATGGTTACACCAAACTGGTGACGTTTAATATACACAACTGAAAACGGTTCTCACAGAAAATGAATGCACGTATTTTTTAACTTATTGCTACTCATAAGTAGGGTGAGAAAATAAATATAATTGAAAGTCTAAATGCAACGATCAGTAGAGTACATCAAATGTAAGGTTAAGGAATGATGTTCTTTTGCATGTGTAAGCCAATATTGCTTAAAATATCGCCATGCAAGGAGAGTCCACCACATGTTGTAGGCGGCCAGTCTCATCTGACCAGCGAGTTTAAACCACTCCATTAAGTTATGATTTTGCTTAGGTTCGAACAGCATTTCCCGTGACTCGGTCACGTTGGTACATATAACACTAAGGTTTACACTCGCGAACTTTGGTTTATAAATTTGAATCCGATCTCGTTTTCATGAAGTTGAGGAGTCAGTGATCCCTGAGAATACTTACTCGTTTTAGTCACCATCTCCGCGGTTATCTGGGAAAATGTTGGCCTGTTGGAGTATGACGGATTTTCTATCGACTCTTTGGCAGTAGCCACTATGTCTGGCAACGTTTTTAACAGTTCATTTAGTTTTTGTATACTGGATTCTAACCCATTTAGACGCGTCTCAATTTCATTCGCATGAGGTTTTCGCCTGCGAGGTATGCCACTGTTGGTTTGGCTATTCTACATTTTCGTGAAACGTGATTTAGTGCATCGTTCAAGAAAAGCGCTTAATTGAGTTTCCACCGCTAAGGAAACGTGTAAGAAACACGCTGGAACCCCAGTGTCATTTGCTCTTTTTATTTCATATATATGGCAAATCGGAGGTAATGCGGAAGAATGTTCCGGAGCAACCACCAGTGTTCGTGGACGGTCAACCGCTCAGTGAGGTTACAGATACAGTCTACCTTGGGAGCAAACTGACTGTAAATGGTGACTGTGAAGATGAGGTCAGGAGAAGGATCGGGAAGGCGAGCCAAGCATTCTGCATGCTGAATTCCATTTGGAAATCCTCCGCTCTCTGCATTAACACGAAGATCAGACTCTTAAAGAGCAACGTTCTGAGTGTGTTGCTGTATGCATCGGAATGCTGGAAGACGACCGCTGCCATTGAGCGCAGAATGAACGTGTTTCAGAATGAGTGCTTGAGAAGGATTCTACGGATTTTTTGGCCACACACCATTTCGAATGAAGAGCATCTGCGAAAAACTGGTCTGGAGGTGGTATCTACCGTAGTCAAAAGACGACGGTGGAGATGGTTCGGTCATGTCTGCAGGATGGATCCCAGTTCGCATACGAAGGTAGCCATTCACTGGCTTCTGCAAGGTAAACGAAAACGGGGACGGCCCAAGGAAACTTACCGCAGAACGTTGGAACGCGAACTACATGCACAAAAATTCACGGTGCAGACGGCAACGGAAGCAGCGGCAGACCAGAACCACTGGCGTGAAGTTGTCTTCGCGTCATGTGCCACCCGGCACGGAGAGGACTGAGTGAGTGAGTGATATGTCTAGGCCTAGGCAACACGACAGTGTATCACCACATGCGTGATTGTAAGCCATGGACATTTTGTCGCACACTATGTCTGCGCCAGTAAAACCATTGTGAGGTTCGTCTAGAAACTGAAATACCTGTTTACTACGGGGCATCATCTCCAAGCTAGGGAAGAGATGCTGCTCACGGAGTCAGTATGCAGCTCCCATGGAATGGTCGACTACTGCCCATCTTGGTAAGCGCTGCGGGAAAGACTTTTTCTCCCGAATCGGACTATTTAATCGTCTAAAACGCTGTAAAGCATGAAATCGATATGTGCTTGCGATGTACATTCATGGTCGACAAACGACAACAGAGGCAACTAAGCGGCGACTGTCTTGTATTGCTTCAATGGCCACTTAGGTCACGAGATGTACAATCACCAAAGTTGTTTGAGCATTGGTGCCCTAAGAGTAATCCTGTAAATCCGATACACCAAGGGTCTAGCGCAATGTAGTGGAATACCTTCGCTTCTCGTTTACACCCAACAGCAAAGACTCCAATGGTTTGGCGTTAAAATGCCCATCAAGGAGGCCGCATTTATAGACACCTTGAAACACGGGAACTAGACTACCATGCGCTGAAATAAAGGAGCTGGATCTTGACAGGGGCGAGAGTTTCTTAGTTAGGAAGTGATCTAAATTTGCCACGGATATGTAAACCATGAAGCACTTTACACATTCGCTGTGTACCACATTTATGGTAACAAAGAATCATCGGCGATATAAAATGGCACCAGGGATCGAAGTCTACGAGACCTCCACACACCGCATATAAAAAATGAAATTATATCAAAGCATCGATCGAAAGGAACAGTGTGCATGTAAAAACATACCCACGATTCGTGACGATTTGTTGGTTTCGACAAAATTGAAGTACGATTGTAAATTATCTCGCAACAAGTCCAATTCCCAGCACGGCTGAAAAGAAGCGGGGCGCGGGATGTGAAGTCAACACTTGGGATAAATCGTGAACCTTAGATATGAACGCCTTTTTAAAGGATAGCACCGAAAGTAGTGCCATCAGCTTGCTATCGAATGGAGTAAGTAATCGAACGCATTCCATAAGAAACTTAGTATGGTGTGATAAGAAAGCACAAGCCTGATTCAGGCAAAGTGCCGCACAGTCAGAGACTGCGCGTGGGCTGTCAGGTTGCCCAGATATAGGTATGGTATGAAAGCACATGCCTGATCCAGGCAAAGTGCGGCACAGTCAGAGACTGCACGAGGGCGATATTACTGTCAGGTTGCCCAGGCCTAGACAGGTAAGAAAGCTAAACATGTTGTGGGGTACCCTTTCGATTTTCTATCTGCTAATTGAGTACACCGTCATCATCATCATCATAATCGGCGGATAGCATACACCGGTAACAGTGCGCCGGATGCTTCAACTGCAGTCTCTGACTGTGCGCACTTTTGCCTGGATCAGGCTAGGCCTTCCTTATATCCTTATATCAAACCATGAAAAAATGAAATCCAGGAAGATGCGGAAGGGCAGGAGTTGATAGCTACGGAATGTATGGAAGAGTAGGCACAAACAAACTGGGAAGAGGAGCCTACACCTCGAATGAATAAGGCATTCAATCGAGTTTTGTGAACGAGTAGAGCGACATCAGCACGAGAGCTTGCTTGCCGCGTTAACTGCCATGGATCAGAACAAGCTTTCCTCGTCACTCTACTTGAAAACATGTAATGTTAAGCAAACACACCAAGAAAATGTTCATTGCGAAACCGCCATTGAACATGGCTTCGATCCACATCCTGAAGCGAAACTAACCAGTGCGATATATGATCGCGGGGACACCAGCCTGGAAGACGTAGAACGACATCAGCAGAACCGCTTCCTTGCGGCTTTCACTGCCATGCATCATAAAACAAGCTTTCCTCGCCCCTTCATCAGACAGTATACAAGATTCATCAAACACTCCAATGAGATGTCTACGGAAAGACCGCCAATGAAACCGATTTTCCCGCCACATCACCAGGTCTAAGAAGCCAATACGGATTCTGATTTCTTGGACCCCAAAATGAGAGACGGGTGTACCCAACTGCAGCTAGTTTAATAGTTAAAGCTTTCATTAGATTGAGCCATTACAACAAGGTCATTCTGAGTGCAAGAGTGAAAAACAAAACCGCGTTTGGACAGCGATTAATTCTCATTTAGAGTACGTAGGCTAACCAGTGAAGTCGATTCATCCTAACTTGTTTTTCACTATTTACGTCGCTACCAAAGATTCTATTACGGATGGTACCAAGTAACTCCAGCGATGATGCGGAGACAGCGATTGTCGAAGATACGTAGACCGGATAACACCCGTTATGATACATGCACGACTCGAGGAAGTGCATCATTACTAGGCGAAATCATTCACCGACGCTGCCAATCTGTGAAATATTTAAAGCAGACACACGAACAAGAAAATGCGAATGAGCAATTTCCGAAAGCTGTATGTATGCACGTTGTCCAGTTTGAGCACAATAATAAATCGTATTGGTGGTTGTGAGGACAACTCGGGTTAATGTTGAAAACCCCACTACCTTGCAGGTTACTCGATTGCAGGCAAGGCTTCGG